>JAHREE010000567.1:9818196-10054504 GCA_033628505.1 Tringa tobata
TGTTTGTTCTGGGACGAATGTCAGAAATCAAATTTTTTCTTTGTCTCAGAACTAAACACGCAAATTTTGCATACATTCAGGAAAGATACAACTATATTTTCATATGGTAATATGAATTCATCCAAAAATTGCCTGGTTTTTAATTTAAAAAAGAATAAAAGAGAAATCCAAGTTGCACTGCAGTAGCAATTGAGATTGTGTGCATGTGCACATGCTTACACACAATAGTACAAGGGGGAAGATTATTCTCAGTTCTCTCCTTATGCTTTTCTGTATCTGGTCTTTTTTTAACCGTGAACCTTTTATCTTAATTATCTCCTTGACCTTGATTTCTCACATACACAGAAACTGAGGCACAGTGTGTGTACGTAACCTAGACGCACGAGCTCCTAAGCCTGTGGTTTATCTCAGGATTTATTTGGAAGTACTTATGCTTGATTAAGGAGAACATGTTCTCTGAACACAGATGATACATGTTAAAACATAGTTCTTAAAACGAAATGAAACATTTTAGCATCAACCATTTAATGCTATGTTTTTCTTTTTTCAAAATTAACTCAAAATAGTGGATAGTTTGCAATAGAAAGTGTTTCTCTCTGAAGGACAAAATGGAACATTTCAGCTGTCCCATTACAAGAAACTGGTCAGAAACACACTCCAGTTAAATGTGAAGTTTCTGATGAATTGGCACTTTCCAGCAGAAAAGCGTTTAGCGAGAAGTTTTCTGCCTAATATTAACTATTGATTTCCACTAAAGCATATAGGAAGAACAAATGCTCACAGTTCAAATCTTCCTCTAGTTATGTATTCTTGAAACTTCAGTCTCTGAATTAAATACACTCTAATAATACACACCAGGATTGTGAAATTACTAACAAACACCTAAGTAGCAAAATCATTGTTCTAGGCTAGTGAAATGCCAGAGCTTGGTTTTAAACAATGTTAATATGAAGCATTTGTAAAACAAACTACACAACTGTTTTTGCTTGTGCTCTGTAAGGCTCAGAAGGTTTGCTTTGTTTTTCTTCAACTAGCACAGCAGTCAGTCTTTGCTTTGCTGAGACACTCAGCAAGTATTGTCAGTTCCCACCTCCTACCACTCCCTCCTTCCCACCACCTCCCCAGAAGTGCCAGGAGCTCTGCATATGGATTTCTTCTATTTCTGTGTACCAGATTGTGTAAATTAACTGCATGTAATTCCGCACCCATCAAAATTAATGGGCATTCTGCCCTTAATTTCAAATGATACGAGATCACATCCTTGGTCTCCAGACTTCCCTTGAAGTCCCATTTTGATAATGCAGCCCCTTTAGGAACAATATAGATTGGAACCTTTATCTAATTCGGACACAAGAAGTTTCACTTCGTTTCAGAAATATATCTGTGTTCCACGTGGATCTAAAGCGAAAATCTGTCCCAAGTCTTAAGAATATCAAACCTACACTATTACCATTTGCATAGATGAAACAAGCAAGTAGGAGAGATCAAGATGTTTTCATTGCAATTATTATTAGTTTTAGATGAAGAAATTAAAGAAGCTTTAGTGCAGCTGCTGTCGCTGTAATTCTGGTAGCCTCCTAACAGAATTGCTTTTTGGCACAGGTTGCGATGCGTGCTTTAGGCTTTGAACCAAAGAAGGAAGAAATTAAGAAAATGATAGCAGATATTGACAAAGAAGGAAGCGGTACCATTGACTTTGAAGACTTTTTGGCTATGATGACGCAAAAAATGGTAGGAATTCTTAGCAGAAATTCTTGTGACAGCATAAAAAAATACTGCAAAGGAGTATCTCTGTGGTGGATGTTTTCTAATTAATATATGCTTTACTCTTGTTTTAGAGTGAAAAGGATTCAAAAGAAGAAATCTTGAAAGCTTTCAGATTATTTGATGATGATGGGACAGGAAAAATTTCATTCAAAAACTTGAAAAGGGTTGCCAAGGAGCTAGGAGAAAATTTAACAGATGAAGAACTTCAGGTAAATTCTGATTTTCCAGAGTTTTTCTAACAGGCACAAACCAATCCTGTAGCTCCCAAAGACTGGGTGGAAATTTATGCCTATACAAAAAGGGCTGAGAGGACAGAACTGTGAAGAGCAATCAAATACATAGTTATGTTTTCCCATCAAATGCTTGTGATATGTTGTTGCTTTAATGAACAGAAGATCTTGTGTTTAGGGTCCAGTGCCTGATCAAATGTACAATATGTCTTGTAGGAAATGATTGATGAAGCTGACCGAGATGGAGATGGAGAAGTGAGCGAGCAAGAATTTTTGAGAATCATGAAGAAAACAAGCTTATATTAATATTTGTTGCCTTGCTGTACAGCTGTTCCAAAAGATAACCTGGAAAAAGACTTTAAAATTGAGCTTGTGTCTCCTGCATATTTTCTGCCATGTAGAGAAAGTCTGAAAGAAAGATTTTTGGTTCATTCTTCTTTTTCAGCAAAATTGGGGAAGGGGGGCTTCAATACATATAACTGGTAAAATGAGATATTACAGAAGTGAAAAGGAAGGATGAACTGAACCTGCAAGGCAGGGTCCCTTCTCCTCTCCTTCAACAATTTCATCGATGGCCATTTTGGATGAGGAACACTGTGTTTCAACTATTTAACTAAAAGACATTCATTTTAGATGTGAAAATTCCCACTGCTGCTGGGGGAAAGGCCACTTTTGACTTTTCCTAAGGCTACAGAATGAATGTACAAAGCACAATATTTTTATTCCTTTTAAGGCTTTTAGGTTATCTTTTGGTATTTGTCTCCTTTTGTTTATTTCCATGAAAGACTCTAAAACCAATTGCATACCTGTCTATTTCTGTATGAAACACTGTTTTCCATGGCAAGTCAGTTTTGGACCTAACAGGAAGCAAACGTAGATAACCAGATTTGGTTCTTTGTTTGGAGCTGTGTGCCATCAGTACATGTTCTTCTGTTTATCTGACCAGCTGAAGCCTAGTTTACTTGAACGTAACCTACTTGGATTATCAAAGTTCATTGTAAGTTAGCATCTTGTGCCATTGTTCTTACTCCCAAGACATTACAGCACCGCTAGCAGGATTTTAGGTACCTAAAATTTCAGTTCTGTGGTGCACAAGGGTAAATTTTCTCTTTGGCTGTTTACAGTCAAGTTTCAGGGATGACTCGCATCTGAAGTGGAAAAAATAGCTTGCCTTGGACATCTGTGGAACACTGAATATATTTAGATCCATGCAATCTAAATTCATTTCTGACATCACAGGTTTGGACTTTTTGGGTTTTTTTAGGAGTACCTTCATTTTCATGAATATTTTTTTATGTATATACTGACAGCCTACGATTTACTGGAGAGCCACATTTCCTTCTGTATTACCAGTGACAGAGCAGTGACACACAACATGACATATGATTCTGTGGTTCTGCAGGAGGCTTTATCCTTGGGTCCCGATTAGACAATCGGCTTCAATAGTGCAGGAAAATGGCACAATCCTAAATCGCATCTCTCTCTAGTAAGGCACCTGAAGGAGAGTTTGTTACTGCTCACAGCAAAATGGCAAGTAGTTAGCAAAATGCCAGAAGGGTTCAGCAGGAAGGGGAGGGAAAGGACAGTGTTTCACCACTATCTGTAAAGATCCCTCTTCAGAAAGCTTCTGCTGCTTGACAGCACTAAGGAGGTTTTTAGAAAGGAAGAGCCAGCTCCTGGATTGGCTCTCCAGTACAGCTGCTTCAGCTCTCAGGGGCTGTAAGGGCCCAGCAGGGGAAGAATCAGGTCCAGGAGCAGAAAGGAGAAGTGTTCATTTCTGTATCTTCTCAGCGTGCAGATGCAGACCCAGCACATTCTGCCTCAGTCCTCCCAGTCTGGTGCTCTGAAAGGACCCCCTCTAACCTATACAGAAATAGGCTTAAACCTGTGGGAGAACAGGGACCCTGGAGACCTGTGAAGTCCCCTGTTAACATATTCAGTGGCAGTAGATGTAACCTATAGTACTGTGTTTTAAAATGTCTATTAACTTTGTATAAGTGTGAAATAAAACTGTTTTGCAAGTTAAGGGCTTTGTGTGCTTTATAACTTGGTGTGCTTACTATGAGAACTAAATTTTCAAAAATAATTTAAAAGCATTAAATGGTTGAACAAGTACATTTTCACTTTCGTTTATCTTTTCTTTCTAAGAGAGAAATTCTTAGGTGCAGTAGTCTATCACATAATTCCTCTGCCTCTTCCACTATGCTGATTAAAAATTTCTAGTACTAACCACTTACATTCAGAAAGGGAAATTTGAAGTTCTAGTTGATGACGGGGAATCCCAGAGCCTATCACAGCGACTGTACTTTTTTTTTTAGTGGTGCCACAGGAAGAGATTGATGACTGTTGTTTACCTATGATGCATGTCACTTCTCTTTTCCTGTTCTAATCCCATCACCTGACCTCTGAAGGTAGGAAAAAGGCACACAATCATACCTACCATATACACTACAATGCTGAAATGTTATTTCTGGCTTGCCCATTAATCTCAGAAGTCTGGAATGTCAAGCTGTTGCTGAATTAGCACAAAACTTGCACGTGTGAACGTAATAGAACAAGTGTTTCACGCTGCTCCAGCTCGTGTGATAGCGAGGGATCTCTTGTCCCCTCTTCTGCCACACGCGCTGAGAACGAGGACTGACACAGCGATATCGACAGCAGCCCACAGCAGTGCTCTGGTTCCACGTGAATTATTTTGGGTGCCACTGTGAATCCTTCCTGTCCCTTCTAGAATTTTATCTTTCACATTTCTATACATGGTGGAGGAAAAGGAGCCTGATTGAAGCTAAGGGCAGAACTCGGAGTTAGGCTTATGTGAGGAACAAGGGCTGAACTGCCCCTTCAGGAATTTCATCCTTTTACTGTGCTGGAGGAGGATCAATGAGCTGGGAAGGCATTTTTCCTGGGCTCTGTTCTAGCACCTACTCAAGTAGCTTACCCTACATGGAGGGGTTTCACCAGAGGAGAGAGATGGCTTGCACCCCTCTCCTTCTCTTCCCATTCACTCTATTCTCAAAAATAAGAGCTGGGGCACTTCCAGGAGACTTGGATTCAACTCCTTTGCACTAAAGTACCAAAAAGGAGACAAAGCAGTGATTTGGGCTGCCTTGCCTGAAAGGACCCATCCCTCAAGGCACCTGAGGCCAAGAGGTCATCAGTGTGAGTGCGTATTGACCGGCACCTGGTACCGAGGAGAAGGCTTCAGCCCCAGCCCTGCCTGATGTTCCCTACAGACCGACATGGGCAACTCCAGGGGCCGGCAGATGGCTGTGAACCCCGTCCTTTGTATCCCTTTTTCCCCCTTTTTGCCGACAAGGGAGGCTGGGTTCTTACCTGGCATTTGCAAATTCCCCTCGGATGGCGGCGGTTCAGACGCTGCAATACGTGCATCCAGCTGAGACCCTTCCTTCTGCGACAGCAGCCAAGCCGGGTTTTCAGTCTGAGTGTTCGTGCCAGTCACACACTGTACAAAAAGGAAAGTGGAACTGCAAATTGTATTTGGCAAGCACCTAAATATCAAAGCACTGATAAGGGTGACAGTTGCTTAGGAGATAATACTGCAAATGACTCCCAATGAAAAATGTTATTAAATAAAAATGTGTTGGGCTTTTAATCAAATTCAAAATAGTTCAAGGGAAAAAAATTTACTAACAAGTTATATGCCAAAATATGCCAGTGGCATGGCAACTCTAAACTAACCTTTGCTCTTATCTCCCCTGTGCAACTTTAAGTTCTTTATGATCTCTCAGCCCCACAGTAAAGCAAACCATCAGCTGGCTTTAGAAAAATCAAACCAAAACCAAACCAAAACGTGACTATCTAGTGTGCAAAGGTGTTTTAAGGAATCTGAGCTGGTAACTTGAGACACTGGGCTGTTGTGGTTTCTCTCTGCATCACAGTGAGAAGTGGATAAAGGCAGCAGCCTGGAAGGCCGTTCAGTTCTTTGCAGTTATACCTGTGCCAGATGTGTATAAAACAGCTGGCCAGGCACAGGCAATTGCAAAAGACCAGAAGAGTCTTGCACAGCTTTTGAGGCGCTCAGGCAGTTAGCTGGTACAGAGTGCCAAGCTCTCACTTCTCTAGGGGTGAACTTCAACTTCTAACGTTGCAGAAAAATAATGGCTTATTTTCAGGTAAACTTAATCTTGGTATTTAAAAGAGGATGGAGAGGGAAAGCAACAGAAGAAACCCTTGGTGTGCTTTCACGTGCCAAGAGTCCCACTAACAGAGCCCAAATATTTCAATAAATTGATGCGGCATTTAATATTCAAATATTTAAATTGGGCATTCACAGTTTTGAAGAATAACTCTTATGTCCTGCAAACTGCCTGTCACACCACATATCTGAAGTGTTAAGTATTAATCCCCTCAAAACCTCCTCACTGAGTTCATAGAAATCAAGCAGTGCCACGCTACATCTGCTGTTAAACACTCCCGGACAGCGGAAGAGGATTTTGAGAAAGACTCTGGCAGTAGAAAGTGCTCTGAGCCAGAATTCACCGTTGCCACATCGGACACATGGAAATGCTGGCACAACACATTTTTCTGACACGGGTTAAATTTTTCTGCAACCCCAACAAAAACTCAGCAACACCATACTGCTTAAATCTATTCCATACGCTGGCTGGTACTTTTGGCAATCTTGGCAAGCGTATTGGCACAAAGTATTGCCTTTAGGGGGTGCATTTTTTGCAGACTGCCATTCCAAAATATCAATGTTAAAGGCAAATCAGGACCATTGAGACTGCCTCCAGGTACCGTTGTCAGTGGCCCTCCTCCTCACTCAGAAGTTATTCTTCCCTGCTACATTTGTTTGAAAATTATTCTTTTTTCCTCACACAGATGAAAACGACTGAAGATGAGAAAAATACTACTCCAGAGATGCTTCAAAACAGAAGCTTTGTTTCAAAACCTCGTTACATATGCTAACAGAAACTAGCCACAGCTGTCTGACGCATTTTATAAAAATCAGGCAGGGAGAGCAAGCAATCAGATAGCCGGGGAATCAAGCAAACAAACTGCTTCGTCTACAGGCTGGGGTGATCCTTGACACTTGAGGAAAGAAACCCTATGAGGATAATCCTGCAAAAACAGCTTCCTTTACGTCATCTATATCAATATAAATAGCCAAACAACAATTGGGTATGCCGCTGCCCAGGGCGATTAGGCACACAACTCTCTGAATCGCTCCGGCAAAGAGGCAGCCAGGACTGGCCCTCTGCTGCAGCCCCAAGGTCCTGTGAAAGTCTCTGCCAAACAGGCATAAAATTCTGCTTTCAGTGGGCACTGCACACTCTGCTTCACTACAGGATGCACTCCTGAATTTTTACATTAAGGAAAGATGTAAAAGTCTTTTCTCTCCCTCTTATAAGGGAATAAAGAGCTGATAGATCTGAGAGGTGACAGTCTCGCTAGAGGGCATCCAGTTACTAACATGTAAGATGAGTAATGCTTATTTCCCTCCTCTGTGGCTTTTAATGACGATCGAAAGTAGGCTAACAAACACCATCCAGCTGGGGCTCGAAATATGTGGTTGGATACAGAATTATTTTTCTCTGAAAAAAGAACACAAGGCTTCTCACACAACTCAAGTGCACAATGCTGTAATTATTAGTTGGTTGTTCAAACCTAAACCCCCAAACCACACTTTCTGAAACTCCCACTCTGTATCAATAACTACAGGCACGCTCTCAGGGGAGCAGAGAACTGAACTTGCTTTTCACAAAGTCCCCCTGAATGTTCTAACCACTCTGTAGAGTTATTTTCTCTCTTTGGGAATACTGCTATCAAACGGAACCACTTCAGGCAGAAAGAGCCAGACCGGCTCAGGATGCTTGGGGCCCTCCCTTGGGATGTGGGAAAGCTGGAATTGTGGCCTTGCTTCAAGTCAAGAGGAACAAGGATTTGAGAATTAAGAGTCTTGTCCCTGAGGTGAGTACGTTGACCTTTAGGAGGCTGTCTGCACTGGGATGTGTCTTATTCCAATGGCCTTATGAGGTGGAGCGTGACCAAGAAACACATTTTCAGGCAACTGCTTGGCCAGAGGTCAAAAGCGTGATAGATGGACATCTGCCTTCACTTAAAGGCAGCTCAGAATGTCAAGAGCTTGACAGCTCATATCTACTGCTGGAAAAAGTACATGAAGAGATGTAGAGTCAGGGCAGAGCAATACAGAGGGCCTGCAGAGTTCAATGCTTCAAAACTTGATTTACGTGCCCAATTCCTTAAAGCAGTACAGAGAGAAAGAGGGTCTTACAGCCATGATCCAAATCTCTCTGCTAACTCAAGAGCCCAGAAAAGCTGGCTTATAGCAAACCTGCTCCCGTACAGGGCAGCAGAACACGTACAAGCAGTTCAGACTTCATCCCAAATGGTACCGACATGGCACCTGCCTTTATGAGGGCTCAACCCTTGATGATTTCAGGGGTCCACTGGAGTGGAGTTGGGGACCTCAAACTGTAGCTCTTGACCTCTTTGGAGTTCCGACTGCCACTAATGACTAAACTTGAAATTTCTCCAGTTTTGGTTTGTTTTTTGTTTTTTTTTTTTGCTTGTCTGAATTAGATTTGACGCAGTGAGTAAGAACAATGCAAAGTTGTCAAGCCTGAGCAAAAGTCTGGGCACAGTTGTAACAGTTTCACATGCATTTGTTGCATTCCCTCATGTTGGATGCATGTGCATGTATACGCATACTGTGTACGCACATGCAAATCTTGCAGTCTTGTCATTATTATAGAGTTCTACATACTTTGGGCGTGCAAAAAATGCAAATGCGAGCATATGTTTAAAAGCTTCACTTGGAAGGAGGGTGGATTTGTTGTAACATTTTAATGCCAGATGGGATGGGATCCGTGTACTGTAGAGTTACCGTGGAACAGAAGTGTGGCCCTCATTTCCCTGGAGAGAAAATCCCACTGGGCCAGCAAGGGCTGGGGGAACTGGCGTGGGAACTCCCTATACTGGGTTCAGGGTCTGCAACAAACTGGTGGGGTCTCACTGAGCTGGCCCTTGTTCTTAAGGCAACTTTATTTCATTTGAAAGCTTCTGACTGGTTCTAGTAGTGACATAAGTCACCCCCCACTACACTCCAACATTAAATAAAGAAAAAAAAAAAGGTTTACATAGGAAACAAATGCAACAGCTAACCTAGCCTATTTACAGTATTATTTTAAAACACACTCTGCTCAAAACTATAGCTTAGCTCAAGCAAAACCAGCAAAATTTACAAATCCAGGCTATTGTATGAAGTTCCTTCCTAGTATGGTGCCGCCCTTCCCCTGTCTCTGCTCAATTCCCTCACCGTAGAGAAAACAGAAGCATGCTTTCCAACAATTTGTTCAAATCTCCAAATGAGAAGTACCATGCAAGATCGATACATCAAGAAAAAATGACTGCAAACATTGCAGATCTGATTTATAAACACTAGAAAGTAGTTCACTACAAAGAAGAGACATTTATACCAACTTCTACAAAAGTGGTATCAGAGCATCACAATTTCATTTTTTAGAAGTCTGTGTTCCCCCTGTTTAAACAAAAGCTAAGGTGGCGGGTCAACATGTTTCCTCTTTAGATAGCTTATGCCATGATCAGCCAAAGAAATACACAGAAGCACGGTTTCCACACACCTTTTGAATTTTTTGTTTAAATCAGTCCATACAGTGTAGTCAACTATGTGAGGTCAAAAATGATTGCTGCAGAATAGCTCCTTTTGGAAAGGGAGGTATATAAATATAATTAAGTCTTCTCCCCCCCACACCTCCCATCAAGTTAACTAAATTAGTACAGGACCCATGTATTGATGAGGTCCAAAAAATGAGTCACATAGAACTATCCTTTTAATCTTAAAAAAGTTATCTACCAAACTCAACATCTGGATTTGTTTTATTCATTCCGTTTTGGTTTTCTGACGAGGTCTCTCTGCAACTTCAACTAGGCAGGACTGCTGGTCCCGTTTAAAGCAAACATTAAAGCCTGTAATTTCTGAAGCGTTTCTCTCCATCACTTACTATTGCCAAAAGCTCTTTTTCAGTTACTCAGTTCTTGATGCCTAATCAGTTACACAAGGAAAGAGAAACCAGCTTTGCTTAAAACTCCACCAATTGGGCCCAGTAAGCAAAGATTTTTTCCAATTACTTTTTCGGTTCCAGTAGTCTCATCTGTTACTTGTGGAACAGCAGGTAACATTTTTCATAAACAGAACGAGATTTTTTTTTTTTCTAGATGAAAAACCCTGTATCAATGGAGGTACAGTCCATCCAGAGCTGACCTAGGCTTTATAAATAGCAGGTGAAACAGAGGCAAAAACTACAATTATTTTCTCTAAGCAGAAAATTACCATAGCTGAGACACTAACGTCTGGTATTTAGTAAACAAATCCCTTACATGGCCATTTCTCAGCTTCCTCCTTCATATTAGGAACCAATAAAGTACTCAACAAAATGGCCGACAGGTTTGAATGCTATTTCGCTTTGTGCTGCAAAATAAATAAATATTCTCTGTCGAATCCTGATAAACTAGGTCACTACCTGGGTGAAGTAAATGCTTAGGATCCTTCCGCAGAAAACAATTTTATTATTGCTTACAGTATTAAAAATAGTAATATTAAAAATCCAAGAGAAAATATGAGTTGAAAAAGATTATTTGTCAAAATTAAAGGCGCTTTTCCCAGAAATGAAACAGCTTTTAGAAGGGGGGTGGGAAGAAACAAGTATTCTTATTCTTCCTAGTACCAAAACCAGATGCGATAGAAGTATTAAACAGGATATTATTTATTACGTGGGGATTTTTGCGCAAAGATTCAGAATTCTCCTATCAAATGCCATGCAATACTATGACTCACTGAGTCAAGATCTAGGATGGTTCAATCCTGACCACCTCCTGCTAAGGGCTCAGCATCATCTATTCCCTCTGCCTTCAGCAGGACTAAGCGGTGCTTAGCACTTCTGCAAAATTGGGCCCTAGACAATGAAGGCTTTTGGTACGGGCTTCCTATTTCCTGCCGTGGATTTGCGTAGGTGGCCTTGTTACCAGAAATCCATACTCCTACACAGCAACTTCTGACTGTGTTTCTGCAGAAATGACTATGATGAAAGGAATGAAATATTTTTTAAATAAAAATCATGTGTTTGTTTCTCCAAACCAGTTAAGGTATCTCCTGCTGGCGAGATTAATTTCCTCACCTCTTGCGTGGCAAAATTAAGAGCAAGGTGGAAACCAGAAGGATTAAGGCTTGCAAAGGCACGATGGCTTGGGCTGCTGCGCGCACCGAGAGGGGAGAGCCTGCCTGTACTGTCCCCTGCCCATCGCCAGCGGCTGAGTCACTGGCCCAGCCTGCAGAGCTCCTCGCTGCTGCGTTTCGCAGCCGTCCTCTGCCTCATAGCCAGGAAAATCCCACATCCTCCCAGTGGGTGTAGGAAACGCCGCCACGGCCTCTGGATGCGTCGCCACCAAAAACAAAGGGGAGATTGTGGTGCGGGAGGTGTCCGCAGGCTCAGGGCCAGTGTCCCAGGACCTCGCTGTTGGCGTCCCAGTTCCCCAGGCACAACGCAACCAGCGTAGCCTGCACGCCTGCCCACAGCCCTGCTGGTTTGCCAACCCCAATGCTGTCAGGTGCATGACCAGTGCTACCTCCCTACACAGGGATCTGGACCTGCCAAGGCCACCAGGACACTGCCCTGCCATCCCACCTCATCTTATCTCTCTGTTCTTTGGCAAGGGGGTGTTGTACCTAGCCCTTACTTGTCTTCTCCATGGGCCACCCAGGCCAGGCTGTTGAATGGCTGCAAGTGCAGGGGCTTACTGAAGCCACTAGTTTTGCCATGCTGTTGTGGCCGGCATAGCCCTGGTGGGATCCAGTGAAGGTCACCAGTGATGTTCCTCTCACCTGCCAATACCAGTTGAATACTGCCAACACTGCTTCAGGTAACGGCTCTGCAAGTGTACTGCTGGGAAAGCAACTGAAGACATAGCTCACAGATCTGTATTATTTCCTTCTATGAGTTCCCTGTGGCACTTGCCAAGCTCATGTTGAAGGTGGTGTTATTCTGAGAAGATTGCAAGCATTCTGGGTCAGGCAGCCAGTCTGGCTCTCTGGTCTAAGGTTGAGTATTGCTTTTGGGACAGGAAAACACAAGGCAGACTGACATGGGTTTGCCCTGCTGTCTGGGCAACTACTCCAGACAGAAGCTCTTTTGAGAAGTGGCTCCTGTAAAGTAGACAAGAGGAGACCTATCATCACTGAACATGTGCTCAAACACACAGGTGGCAGCAGACTGGCAGTGGGAGGAACGGCCTTCAGAAGGCAATCAAAACAGCCTCTGTCTGTCCTGTGCAGTACAAGCCTTCCCACCCAAAGCCCACTTAGCTCAGAACTGGACTCTGCTCCCCAGCTGACCCCACAACCCTAACGCAACCCTCCTTCCCAAGCACCATGCTTCCTTGGAGGCTTCTTCTCCTCATGCAAAGCTGCTGTCCCTGCGCCACCAGCACTGTCATGTTATTCAGCTTAGCCACCCGAACTTCTCCTAGGAAGAGTAAGAAGCAAGACCACGCAGGAAATAAAGGAAAGAAAAATTCTCCTGGCATCCATTCCCTGTCACATTTGTTCCATGCTCACATTGGCCAAAACAGGAAAGCACAGGCAGGGGAAAATAGCTACATGTCAAGGGAAAAACAAACCGCCCTTTCCTAACTCTGTCTCAACATGTATTCATTTCCTAGACCAAGTGTCTTTGACCCAGCCTGATGGGCAGACAAGAGAGCCTGCCTTTGTAATCTATGCCAACAATGAGACCCAACAAATACTTTACCATGACTGGGTCACCACATGGATGTTTTAACACTGGTGTTTAACACCAACATTTGCTTCTGAGGAGGTGTCATAGGGCTTGGCTCCACCACAGGCCTGGCTCAGGGAGAAGCTGGTTACACCACAGGTTCCCCCTCCATTGGTTACACCATATGCCCTATCAGGCAAGCTATTTTATAGTGATGGCCAAGTAGTTGGTACTTCATGGCCATCATCTGGCATGTTTCTAAATATCTACAGCTGCATTCTTGGGTGAGTTTCCTTTTACAGGTTGGAGTTGGAATGAATTTATATCAATGAATAGTGTGTGAGCTGCTGGCTCATTGTCCTGGAGGTCAAAAGTTTAAGGTGGTTTCTGAATACCACCTGAAAATGTAAAGGTGGGAGATGAGTTCCTTTTTAACCTACAAAATAATTTGTTTTTAAGAGCAAAGCACTGATTCAAACTGAATCTAGGTATTTAATGGAAAATGGAGTCTAGAACAGTAATTTTTGTGGCACTGTTGCCATCCTGAAACTTTCATAGTTCAAAAGGTGGCATAAGTCTTCAACAAAAATGAAATCATTCGACACTTATTTCAGCAGTTTCCATTAAGAAATTGCCTTGTGCACAGCACAGTCTCTTAAAAACATTACATCAACTTCAGTAGATTTTACTTGATAACGCTCACCAAGTTCCTAGCAATTACCGCTATTTATTATTTGCATACGAGATTTTTAGGGACTATCCAAGCAGAACAGTAATAGCCCCATGCCCTAGAAAGCTTTCAACCTCAGCAGAAGACAGCTAATACATAAGGCAGTATTGACCAGAAATCCAAGAGACATTAACATCCTTCTGATAGTCATTTCTTAGAAATGCGACATTAACCAAAGCCATCTGAAGAAGACTGAAATTGGGATGCTTTGGAAATACCAAAAAACGTGCTCTCTCAAATATGTAACAGGAGGGTGGTAGAGCCTTAGAGCCCTAGTTAAATAAGAAGAGGAAGGGAACGTACTGACAGAGAGTGGGAGATGATGGCGACGCTGAGAGTGCAGCACAGCTGGCCTTGGATGAACAGGCATTTGACTTTATGCATCTAATACAGTATAGCAGAGAGAGATAACAGAGAAATTATTTAAGCAGAGAGGTAGGTTTGGAAAATTAGCTTTGCACTAGCAGGCAAGGATTACATGAAAGCCAAGAGGAATCCTGCAATAAGAGATACAAGAAGAAAGTTTAGCTCTGTGACTAAAATCTTACCGTACTGAATACCCACATCCAGATTTAAGCATCTGGATACAGAGCAGTCCCTGTCAAAAATGATGCCCACAGTGCAAGTCTGAGTGAGAAGCAAGATGCCAGGGCTTTAATAATGAAATGGTACAGCCAGCTCCCAGGTGCCTGTGGGTGCCTAATCCATGTTGCAGATTAGCCATGCTGCGAGTGTGGTGACACTGGAGCAGTCCCAGAGCACAGCCCAGACCCAGGCACTTGCCAAGCAAATTGGCAAATACAGCTCTCTAGGTCTGCCAAAGTCCAAACTCGGTTTCTGTGCTTTTGGGTAGAGCTGTTCCTAAATTAGCAACTTGCAGTTTAATTGTGATTTTAAAAAAAAAAAAAAAAAAAAAAAAACCACACAAAACCACACATTTGGTTACTTTTGCCTGGGGCTGCTCAGAATTTTGGGTTCCTGGAGTACTCAGGAAAGCAAGCCAAGGCTTTGCAACTGCACGGAGCCAGCGTGGGTCTGGCAGCATAGCTGGCATGACAAGCCTAGATGGACACGAAAGTTATCTGTCTGGAGAAACCCAGGTGGCTGCCAACACACCAGGCAGGGGGAAGCTGAGCCAGGCATGATCCATCTCACTCCACCTCCCTCCAGACTGGCTGAAGTGGACGTACTCTGCACTCTGATATACCCTCTGCTATTTGGTTTTGTCACAACACTGATGTCCCAGTCCGTTCTTTCCCTGTGAACTGCCACACAAACATCACTCTAGTGGCAAATGCTACAATATGCTAGCTGTGCTGAGCTTGAGCTTACAAGATACTGTCTTAATCATCCTCAGGCTAGAAGCACCCAGCGTGACACTGACCAAGCAAGAATTTGGGGTGGCTACAATGTCAGGCTCTGAAGGTACCCTCTTATTGCCTCGTGCTGGGTCACGTACTCCACCATGCTTCCTGTACCTTCCTGGGTTTAGCAGCAGGGAGCTGTCAGTAACCACAGCGCTATGACTAACATGACACGCCATGCTCATGAGAACCGTAAGATCCTTTTCTAAGCGTGACAGCCTAGCAGGTGGGACACAAAGGGCACAAGTCTCCTTCTCTGCTTTAGGAAGCCCATGCAGCCTCCAGCAGGGAGCTGGAAAGAAGCATGGACAGCAGCAATGGCAATTCATACGTAATATAGAGTGCCTTGGGAAAAAAACTTACAGCAAACTGCAGAGAAGTATCACATCAGGGTGTTATCATGCCCTTTGCAAGGCAGAAAGGTGGGGACATTAAATGAGGTTGCTGATTCCTCCTGGTTCTTCAGTCATGGTCACTTTGGTCACCTGACTGGTCAATTGCGACTGTGCCCATACATCCCTGAACAGATCCACACTAACATACAGCCAGCTTTGCTGTTGCTTCTGCAGAGCTCTTCCCCAGCACCAGCTTAATCTTGCCGTCCCTCTGCTAGCCTGCTGCCAAATACACACCTAAAAGTTTCCTCATTGCCTTTGGCACAATATTGTTTAATAATTGTTCCTGCTCCCCAGGGTGACACAATTCACAGGCCTCTCTGCGGGTGCTGCTCACTCCTCCTCTGGCTGTCCCAGCCAAAGCCCACCCCTGAAGCCAGCCCTGCCTGTTCACATCGCTGCGTTCAGCTCACCCTCAATAAGCCTGGCTCTTTTTCCACCTCGTTCTGCACCTCCTCCTACACCATCAGCTGCTCCACATCACCTCTGCAACACACAGATTTGCACCAATTTCAATAATCATGTTATTCTTGTAGAGTAATACAAATTCTCCAAACAGCACAGGAGGCTTTTTCCACCTGTGTCCTTTATGATGGCAAGATGACCAGCTATAACTACTCCTGACCTGACGTTACAGAGACCCCTAAGGTTGTTGCACTACTTCAGCCAGCTACTTGATTTCATCTGGTTTCAGTTTGATCAGTGCAAACAGTGTGCACCCGGGCACAACCCACCGTTTGCAGCTGCCTGCAGGACGAGTGGTGTAGAAAGAAGAGCTGCAGCTGATTCTGAGCTAAAGAAAAGCATTTGTCAGTCACGTGTGCAGTGAGTAACTCGCTAAGCACTCAGTAAGAAACTCTGCATAGAAGAGTACAAGGCAATCTCACCTAATGACCAGCCTGGGGCAAAAGATGGGTGAACTGAAGCCCCTTCCCATGGCCAGATGGGCAACCAAGCAAAGACAGGTCACCTGGGGCAGTCCCAATCTAAGCGAGGCAGGATCCACAGCAGGACAGTCATTTCATCCAAGACAAGGATGCCTGCATCACCCTGGGGGACTATGATCTAAGGCAGGTAATGTAGTTACTTCTGAGTTTATGCCAAAATCATCTGTGTTTTTCAGTTTCCCCTTTCCTTATATACTTACTCTGCAGGAAGAGGAGAATTATATATATTGAATTATAGCTTTGTCTAGGTTGGAAGGGACCTTTAAGACCATAAAGTCCAACTATTAACTGAACACTGCCAAAACTGCCACTAAACCATGTCCGTAAGCACCACATCACATGTCTAACCTTCATCTTTGTTTGCTTGAACTATGATAAAAACAGGCATCAGTCACCAGAAGCAGGACTTTCAAAGTACCAGTCTGTATACCTCTGTTGTCAGTAGGACATCACTTTTACCACTAAAAAGTGCAACAGGTTCCTGCTTACCATTCCTGTCTTCCTACCTACCGCCCCTTCCCCTTCTCCACCAGTTGTTGTTAATAAGAGTGGATGTGCTTGTTTGTCAGCATCCATACTCTTACAGCTCAATATTCACCTCCAGATGTACTTTCACATGATCCCCTCATTCAAAACTGCCCAAAAGACAAAGTCACAGCCACTGGGGAGGAGCAGTTACAGAACACCTACAGGATCTAGAAGCACAAGTTCTGCTTACCCTCAGTCTGACTCCTAATAGTAAATATCTCTGACGTTTTTGCAGATTTCCTTTTTAAAGGTTAAAAAGGAATTCTAAAGGAGACTTGGATGAACTTTTACCTTTACCTTGAGAAAAACACAACAGAGGGCCATTTTAAGACACAAACAAGAGACACCAGAGAGCAATGGAGGAAGTTCCTCCAAGGCTTAGAGTGAAAGGGGGGGAACTGCCACGGTCACTCAAGCAAATCCCTTCCAACACCCAAAACTGGTTGGCACAAAGTTATAAACCACCTTTAAACATATGACGTGTTGCACAATTTGGTCACAAATGGCTGTTTGTTTTATGTGGCTGTGGAAACATCTCTGAGGGATTATTTTTAGTAGATATTGATCTACTTTAACCAGATGACTGGCATCTTCCCCAGGACCAGGATTGAAATCCTTGCTGTAGCTTCTCCTAAGATGATTTTACATAATTCCTCCTTTTCTCCAGCTGGCCCTAGCTCCACTCTGCTTCTCTTGGACAACTTACAAACCTGAAAGGGCTCACTCCCTGTCTGGAAGCCAAGAGCTCCCCAACAGAGACCTCCCTCTGCCAGCCTGACAGAGGAAAATCACTTCCTTGCTAGCAAGGCAAGACATTGCTCTCTCCCATTCTTTGAGCCAGGTGAAAAGAGGGCTCAGTGGAGTTCAGTTGGGTGTATCTCCTTCAGGATGTCTCCAGTGTAAGAGCAGAGGGTCGGCCTATCTGAACTGCAAGATTACTAATTGCTAACACATCATCTGCCTACCTCAGCCCAGGGATCTGTGAATCATTCACAAACTACTGCTGGTTTCTGCAAATAACCCTCACCACCATTTTCTCCCCTCCACAGGTCATTTTCCTGGGAATGGATTACAAACAGTTCACCTCAATTGCTCAGTTCTTGTGTTTACAATGACTAAGGCTGGTTGGCTCTGCCACGGACTATCATTTCTTACCCTTCAGCTGAGGGACAAGCTTCCTAGTCAGAAATTCAAAACACCAAATGGGAGCTAATGAACACTACATCCTCCGTGGCTCCACAGTTATGATAATTTATGCTAAAATTCAGATATGCACAAGCCAAAACACAGGGAAACGGCGTGTTTTCCTGAGACTAACAGCAGCCATACGACTCCAGGGATTGCCTTTGATCTGGCAGCAAGCGGAGGTACGGTACTATTCAACTCATTTCTTGAGCCTCTCCAATCACACACACACTTTCTTCTTTATTCATTCGTAAGAAGCTGACAGCTTCACTCACGTGCAGTAGAAGGTTTATCTTCACACATTAAGGGACAGGGAGCAGGCTTTTGGTTAGAGTACTGCTCAAGACTGAGCACAAAACCACACGCAACCCTCTGATCTGTTGGCTCAGACCAGCAACGGACACTTGTGTGGTAAATTTATATCGGATGTCAAGCTTTCCATTTGACCTTTTAAACACTGGCACGCAGCCTCCGTCCTTTTGCAGCCCCAGGTCTGACGTTAGTAACTCAGCAGCTCATCAGATACCCCGTAAAGTCTGCAGGCACACAGGACCATGTGGTTTTCAGTGATAATTTTCCATCTTGACTTCCTTTCTAATTTAAGTCAGTCTCTTACTATTAATGATCAAAAGATGGAAGCCCTTGATAATGTCTTCTTCAGCAGACCAGACAAGGTATGTTAATTACAATATGAAAATCATGGTGCTAAAAGGAGGCATATCGTGCCATCTTATGACTGTATGCCCTTCCTCTGTTAGTTTTTTTTAAATTGTTCTCACTGCCTTTTTAACCAACATTTGCTGATATTTAATGACTGATAAAACAATGATTTGTAGAACTGTTTATGAATGGCTGATTTATTTATATCACATCATAGCACTTGCTGTCAAATGCAGCTTCCACAGCACCAGATGAGGAAAACCAGGCTCCTGTTGGTACTGTGCAGCTTGCACCACTCGCGTCATTTTGTCACAGGTGGCTCCTTGTTTTATGCGGCTGTGGAAAGGCATCTGAGGGATTGTTTTTGGCAGATATTGATCTACTTCAACCAAAGTATTGTAAACGGTTCAGAAATGCTTTTGTACCTAGAAACCCTGTGAAACTGTTTCAAGCACCTCCTCTTCATCCCTGTCTCTTAAAACCAAGATTTGCTCTGGTACAAAAACATGGGAAGAGGGAGGAAATCGGAGGTTAGCAGAGAAAATCTAATGCAGAAAAAGAGTTTTTAAGGGAAGACTGGGCAGGTGTACACCACAATTTTGCTTCTGGCTCTGCTGTGAAGAAGGTTAGCCCTTCAACACCAGACAGCTTGTAAAGAAAAATCCAGATACAGAGCAAACAGCTTCAACATAAGCATAATCTGTCTGGTTCATGACAAAGACCTTTCTATAGCAACACTAGGCAATGGATATGGAGGTTTTGTTTTTGCAGTGGATGAAAGCTTTGAACACAATTTTTTTTCCTACCTTCAAAGAGGACAACTCTTATTTTAGTGCTCCCAAACCTAGGAGAACTCCAAGGTTGGCACAACATCTCAAGTTTTACTTTAGCCAGGTCAAAGGACCCCAAAATTAAATCTCTAGGACTCTTTGAGAGGAACGGCAGCAGTTGATAAATATAATTAAAAATGGGGGAGAGCTGGAGAGAAGCTCTTGATATTTTGTAACTAGCCCTTTGAAGAGCAAGGGTAAAAAAGCATAAGATTTCAAAAACATACTTCCAACTTTGACAGATCTGATTATGGGTTTTATGTAAGAGAACAGTCTTTCACTTTTGGAATAAAACTGAAATATCAAGCAAATCTGTCTCTGATCTAAGAATGGTATGACTAATTAGTCTCCTGTCTTCAACAGAGTCAATAGCTCTCTGGAGGCACAGAAAATTGCCAGGAAAGGACTGTACACTTGCAAAGCCAAACTTTCATAGCTAATAAGAGCAATAGCTATATTCACTTGCTCAACCCTAATTCAGTCTGTTGCTCAGTTCTATTATTAGTTTTTAATTACATGACCTTACAGACTTTTCCATAGAATTCTTTCTACTGACAGAAAAATTACTCAACTTATTGATCTTTCTCATTCTTTGCATTATTTTGTACACCATGAAAATACAGCACAAGTTCTTGTAAAAAAAAAAAATAAATCCACATTCTTTTATGTGGCGTACTCATCTAAATCTCCTCATTCCTTACAAACATGAAAATGTTTACTCTCAGGCATCTGTAAAAGTACCATTGCACTGTTTCCCTGTTTTACTCATAACAAGAAGTCCAGAGAGAAAGCACAGGCAATACAATCAAGAAAATCAGTGCGTTTTGCATGCTGAGAGCCTTATCTTTCTAAGCATTTAATATTCACCTAGCATAAGACACGGTTTTCTGATAGCTGCTAGTGCTCACCTTCTCACCAAGGCTCTGGACATTCCAAGTTGGGCACCTAGAAAATGCACAAATTCTGGCTCTGTGTTGCAGAAATCTGTCTTTTCAGCTTGCTAGGCATTGTACTCAGCCTGTGAGGTGAAGGCTAGGAGCTTGTGCAGGCAAAATGGCTTCTATAAATGCCTCTAGCAAGAGGAGGTCAGTGGAGGATGCTCGAATGAGGGGCAGGATTAATTGCTGGGATGATGAGGGACAGGTGGGAGGGTAGTGAGAGGACACAGCCTGACTTCAGGTTTGGTAATCTAGGAAACAGCTGAAAGCCCCACACCATCAAACTGACAGATATCCCCTACCCAGAGGCCAAAAATTAACACTGTACTGTCTTATGCACACACACAGGTCAAAGGTATCAAGTGAATGTTACATAGATAAAAAAAGATGCCCCTTCTCACTCTGTTGAAGGAGTCCGACTCATGATTTTCAAAATTTTGGGGGCTTGAAAAGGCTTTTCTCCCAGTGCAAGCCATAGCCACGGCCTTAAAAAGCAAAGGTGAGTGTAGAGGACATAAATACACCAGCATAGTGCAGAAAGGAGTTGTAAAGCTGTCAGGGAATTTCATGACTTAGATCACAGAATTTTGAATTCTGTGAAAAGCTTTTACCAGCTCTTTGGTAAAAGTTTATTTGTCTATTTGAGTTCTAACATTTAAGACAAAAGGGAAGCCTGCATCCCCTGCTCAGAAATCAGGCAGACGCCTGCTCATCGTGACCTGGAAGATGGGTAGCCCTAGTGCTGGCTTCTGTCCCTTGAGTTAGTGCCTGACTTGAAAGCACCAAGATCTTCATCCTCGGCGTGGACCTGCCTTGGGAGGGATGGAGGCACTGGCTCTGCCTTTCCATGCCACCCCTGCCTACAGCACAGATGCCTCCTGTCTTCTGCTGGTCCCACCACCACAGAGCCCTGATAGTTCCCTTACCTGTCCAGCTCCTGCTTGCCTAATCCTACACATCTGTCCTCTGGCCTTCTCCCTCTCAGGTCCTCTATTCCTCTATCACCACCACTTTCTCTGTTGGGGAAAGTAAGGAAAAGGCTATTATGGGGATATTAGGAGAAAGTCTTAATTTCAAAAGCCACAGCTGATTCGCCCTGATGAGGAAGCACTGGTTGGCCATGCTACCTTCAGCCACAACATCCTCAAGGGAAGGTGGTTTGAGCAATTTTGCTGTCAACCTCTAGAAAGACTCCACCAGCAAGATGCTCAGGGTTTGTTACCTGGCTGCATTTGAGGAAGGTGGTTTTGTGTCATTAGTGTGGGTGACACCTTCCCTCTACTGCAGACAAACACGACAATCTTATTCCAGGGGTTGGAACTGTTAGAGGATGAGTGAAAGAGCTGTAACAATTAAAATACATTTTTTTTCCTTATTCTCAGAAATTGATCAATTATTGCAAATGAAGTTTAATAATAGCGATAATCACTCTGCTGCCTGACATAAAAACTTCCACCAGTCTGAGCTGCAAGCAAAGTGCTGGGCAGAAGTAACAGCGGGCATTTCAACTTGCATTGGCTGCAGTCCATGCTCCAGAGCAGCACACCTGAAAAACCCCACTCCTCTTCTTCCCCCAAAAAGCAAATCCCTTACTTTCTTGTTTAGAATAATTCACTCCAAAGCAGGCACAAGGCTTTTAGGAAAAACATTCCCTGAGGATGATGCCAGGTTTCCTCAGCAAGTCTTTGACTATTAACTCCTTTTCATTTGATATAATTTGAGCTCTTGGCTGCACTTCTTCCATTTCATGCAATTTTGGGGAATTTTGAAGCCCAACATTGCAAATTTGAGTTTAGAAGAATCAAGCAGAGTCTGTTTAACTTACAGTAAAGTACCTAATCTGTAGCTGGAGACTTCTGAGTTTATATCTTGTTGCACTGATAGTCTTTATTTTCTTTTTATATAATCTTTTTCAGCATCATATCACGCATTTCTTTTAGCAATCTTTTCCTTGAAAAAGCAAGTGTCTTCTGGTTTCTGCAAAACTTCATTCCAGTAACATGAGATTTTATGACTTGTGTATGTTTTTAATCTTAAATAATCCTTTAAAATTATGTTCCTATCCTAATGAATGCATTGCTCTCTTCCCTCTAATTTAGTTGCTTTGGCAAAGGTTATATATGGTTGATCAGATATGTAGTGAACAAATGTTACTGCCAGTCTCAGTTCAGTTCTGAGTAAGAGAAGCCCCCACAAGCCAACAGATGCACTAATACACAGGCGGAACCAGCGGTTATGCTGAAAACTTTTTATTTTAAGAAGCCTCTTTGCAGACCTGTTGCTTCCTATACCAAAGAAATGCAGAACAGCAGATATGGGCTTTTGTCTTCAAGTCATTGACAGAGGCAAATGGTTTAATCTTTTTTTTTTTTTTTCCTTTGCAGTACTGACATTTCAGTACTGACATTTGCATTTTTATGGATGAGTAATTCGGAGGCAGAATGCACACTAAAAAGGTAAGACTAAAGAATAGTGTCTGTTTAGTTTTGGGAAGACTCTAGCTCTTGTTTAAGCTGATGTTCCTGCTATGCATGTCTAATTGTTCAATCTGGATCTTTCTGAGTAACTCTGCGTGCAGACACGTGTATTCTGCATTCAGAGTGATGTGTCCCCATATATTTTATCCATTTTTATTCTTTCTTGAGGAGGTTGCCAAAAGAGAAAAATAAGATCTTGAAAAAGTTTTTCTAAATATTGAATTTCTAGGATGTATAGGCAGACTTTGCCTAGCATGGCAATACTTGCTGTGTATTTCTGATAGGAAAAATAGTTCATAGTCTCCTGTAAGTCTTTCTTTTCCTAATGTAACTTTGTCCAGATGAAATATTTCATAGTGTGCTGCCTCTCACATGCCCTTTCAGCAAAGCATTTTCCCCTTCATTATTCAATCAGAAAAGGATTATATTTGGGAAGCTGCAAGGTTGTACCTAAAGATACAAATCCAAATTAAGGACCCCTTCCTTAGTCAACTTTGACCAGCACTTCGATATACAGACTGAGTCAATGTACAGCCCTCCACAACACAGTGATTTCAAAGAGAATCTTCCTTCTGGTAAGAGCTGTACCTTCTGCTCTAGGTTTGCCTTGGCTTACCTTTGAAAAAACAAGCATTCTTAATTGGAGCTGACTAACTTGAAGTGAAATCTTAGTGGAGATGAGGCAGGTTCTAGTTTTCTTATAACTTAGCACCCAGAATTAGGGTCTTTGGGGTGGCGTATTTATAATAACAATGATAAAAGCAAACGGTTATACGGTATTTTCACGCTTCATGACTCCTGATTCATAAAAATATGCAGCCAGACTCTGTGCAACATGAAACAGTAGAAATATGCAGCCAAAACCCCGTCTGACATCCTTAGATGCCCACGCAAGTCCCCTGACTGTGCTAAGCACCCGGGACCTCTCCCAGACATTAAGCGTGAACCCTGTCCCAAGCCTTTGCACCCTGCTGCAGCTAACAGGAGGAAATCTGCTTTGGCTTTTCTGAAGTAAAGCTAAAATAAAGCCACACAGATGATTCTTTGGCTGCAGATCTGCTAAAAGAAATCACTGAAAAATGCGAAGGCAACCTCAATCCACAGTGTGGCTGTGGCCTGCAGCAGTCACTGCAAACGCTGTGGTGTGCACCAGTTCCCCCAGCTCTGCTGCCCCGCTGCAGACTTGGGCTGCAGTGTATTTACCTTCCCCAGCCCCGCTCACCCCAGGAGAATTAACACTGCCCACAAAACCATCCTGAATCATCTCCAGCTGCTTTTGCAGCTCATCAATTGCCGCTGGGCAATTTCACTACTGCTTAGAAAGAGCATTTTATGCAATGATAGTGGAAGCAAAGGCAAACGGCCACCCTGTAGGAGCCTGAGTATTTCTGCGTGGTGGAGTACTCCCTAAAGGGCAAATTTTTCCATTTCTAAGAACAAGAATTCTGCTGTTCTTATTCTAGGTCACTTGTGGAACCATCCAGATAACAGATCTCAACAAAATGTCACTAATGATAAAGTCCGGGGTTTTCAGAACTGCGTTTCTGAAGGCAGGGACTTTATTTTGGTGTCTAATGGAAGGGGCAATTTTCACATGCAGTTTCCAAGACTTATTTGTGAAAGCGCTGGCCCAAATACCACCATTATACTTGGATATTGAAAAGTTAAGCGGGCTGGTCCAGGTGTTGCACCAGAGACAGGATAAGTGCAGTGGTCAGTTTAGATACCGATTTGCTGGATAGGATGGGACCAGCCACGCCACCCTGCGTGCCACAGACACTGCTATTTTCTGCCTGACTGTGACCACACAGGACTGAGTCACCTAATTTGTAGTTGCCAGTGCAATGTAGCCAGCTCACAGCTCAGCTTTTATCCCAAAGCATGCTTCTCTGCTCCCTACTCCACTGGAATTTTTGTTGCAGCTAAACAGCTTGCAAATAAGAAGACCCAAACGTGCCTGACATACCTCATGCAAAGGAAGATTTTGCAACATGTAGGGCTAATTGTTGGCTGCACCGTAGTGTCTGGAGCTTGGCCCCTGAATGGTGCTTTCCCACAATCTCCTCCCCGGTTCAAAAGCCAAACCCTGGGGAAAATTCAACAGTCGCTATTTTCAGCAGGCAGTTGGCAAAATAATTGCTTCTGGCTGAAAAAATTAAATATTAGTGAGCCATAATAAAAATATTGTTTTGTTTTTAAAGAAGACTTGAGCTTCAAGGCCACTGAGCCCATCTCTGACCATGCCGAGATGGTAGCCGCGCTGAGTCTCGATATGCAGGGGGAAAAAAACATAGCCTTGTTTCTGCTTTTCTCCGTTCTCACCTGAATGACTGGATCAAGGTTAAACAACCCCAGACAGAAGGAAAAAATATCACTGAACAGAAATGGAAATGTGAAATACGTCAAATGATACTCTTTTTTTTTTTTTTTTTGGCGTCAGAGAAGCGCTCAGGGGTTGCGGCCAATGGGGCAAGAACAGACAGGCAGTCTGCAGAATGGGAGATTTCTGGCGGTGAAGTCCTATTGGGGTTTTTTGGGACAGTTACATATGAGAAACCAAAGGAATGGCTCACAACTATTATCCCCACCTACAGTGTTTCTTTTCCTTTACATTTACGGTAACAACGTTTGGGCAAAAGTTTGGTTTTTTTCAGTTCCCACTTACTATTCATTGTGAAACTTGGTAAGATTGGCCATGTTATAATGTTACTCCATGAGTATGTGGATAAAGACATTTTTCTTCAACATTTTTTTGCTGTATTTATGAACCCATTGTTTGGATCATTCCTTAGGGCACACAACCTGGCTGGTCTGGTATAAACCTTCTGCTATCCCTCTCATTTTTATTACTGTGTATATGAAACATATGCAAATGTTTCCTGATACTTTGTCCAACCGCTTAAACACTGAGTACCAAAACTAATTGCAGAAATTTTTGTCATTGCTTCAGCAATGGTTTGGAACATGGCATGGTTTGGAACAATGAACAGATCTAGAAGAACAAATACTAAAGTAAAACTCCACATAATATAAACAGCAGCAGCAAACTACAAAGAGCAAGTTACAAATTTAAGTACTACAAAAAAATTTTTAGTGGAAGTAATTAGTCTGAAATTGAAGTTTCTACCCTAAGCCTGATTATGTGTGCAAAGGAGATTAATTTGGTTACGCTATAGAACAAGGAACCTTTCCAAACTGTACAGTGAGTGCTGGTATTCCTTTTACTTGTTAAGCGTAAAATTCTTTATTTTAGGTTATCTAGGCCTTGAATTCACAGAAATGTAAATTTAAATTAACTTCACATTCATTGATGTTAAGTTGCTTTATTTAATTCGATTGAGAACTGCACGGACTATCTGAGTCCTAGTTTGCTTAGCGAAACTTGACCTTCTACGATGGCAACCAAGTAAAAACCCCTCTTACACCACTTCCAGTTGCACAAATAATACCTAGGCAAACACTACAAGACTTCAAGAAAATATTTGCAGTAGATAGAGAATATAATTTTAAAGGCAATCTTGAATGAGAACCTTTGACATCTGTCAGCTTTTTCAATACCTGAGCATTACCTGCCACTGGAAAACTCTCAAGTGGCTGAACACTGCTTGGGTAGACAAGTTTGTCTTTGTCCATAATTAAGGCCAAATCTACAAAACACCTGTCTGTATATTGAGGAGCAAATTTTATCCTCAGAAATTCAAATCTCTGAGCAAATTGGGGTTAGAATAAAAATATACCACTGTTCATGTATGGGATTGCAAAATGTAAAGCAAAACAATAGAAGTGACAGAAGATCAACCTACATTTTTAGAATTCACTTCATTAAAACAAGGTCTCTTTAAATCCCTTATTATGCTGCCTTGTTCATAACAGTTCATTTTAAAACAGTGCCTTATCACCGTTCGCATGCTTAATATTCATGACGGTAGTTACAGCATTCACGTTTGGTCATATCTTATTCATGGTTTGATCTTAAAGTGGCACATTTCTAAGCAAAAGACACCGCCTGGGCACCCATGAAAAGGATGTGTGAATGTCCCTGAGTTCCCTTCTGCCACAATCCAGCACACGTTTGCACATTGATGTTTGTGTTCTGAAAACACTCAACAAATTGACAGCAGCCTGTGCCCAGGTGTGAGCATCACAAACCCCAGTGGAGTTTCTGAAGATGCAGGTTTTGACACTCGTAGACAGTCATTTACTAACAGTTTCTGGATATTCCCAGGTTTCCTCTCATGGAGGAAAAGGGCACTGACGTGCAAGGGAAACGAAAGGCTAGTACCCTGGTAAAAACTGCCACAGTCGTGTTGCTGTAGCTGTGATGACCTATGGCTATGAGTGACTCCAGGTTTGCAAAGGGAGGCTGTATCTTCTCAGCCTGACTGAAACTGGGCAGAAGCCTCAAATGGATCTCCCCCTAGTTCTTTTCAGACTGAATAATTATTGCTGCTTTTGCCTGTTTTGCACTCCCTGCATCTCCAACCTGACAGCAAATTTCCCAGAACAAAGCACACAAGTTCTCTCTTGTGTGTGACAAATCTTATACACTACTTTTGCTGCCCTACAGCGTACCAAATACCTCTAAAGTTTGCTGTCTAAGCTCATCTTAGAGTTTATTTTTTTCTGGGCTCCACTGCCCTCCACTAAGGAGGCATGCCATCATCTAGCAGTGCTTTGAAAAAACCGGCTCCACCGGCAGCACAAACGCGTTTGGCTCAGACCACCCCTTAGTACTGGCACAGCAGACAGACGTACAAAATTGCTTGGGAAACTGAAGTTTGGAAATGAGGCTGCAGTATTTGTAGAATGGTCGTAGCTGGTACTAAGATTCAACATCATCAAGTAACCCCCAAACAGAAATAGTGCCTTTCCTGGGAAGCCGGAGATGTTGGTTCCAGGACAGAAATCTCGGCTTTGACACAGCCTTTCTCAGCAAGCCCGATTTCCCATCTGATACAGCAACCCCTGCCGTCCCCGCAAGAGAACCAACTGAGGTGGGACCAAAGGAGCACATGAAGTATAATTCAAGACTTTTAACACGTTATTATGCCTCACTAGGCTTTTCCAATTCAGCATAAGCTGAACTGAGCAGGAAGTGTCCAAACGCTGGCCATCACAGCTCAGCTAAGTGTGTAACTGCCAACGCTCACCCAGCTCTGCTGTGCCTCTTCATGGCAAAACAAGGATACCCATCAAGCACCAAAAAAGCATCAAAATATTTTGTCTTCCCGACCGTCCCTGCCTTCTCTGGAACTTATGTCTTTTGCAAGCTGACCATCATCTAAGCAATCCTTAAAATTCACTGTCTTAAGCATGGTAAAAGCATTTGGCTGAGCATTCCAATCTGAAAAGGGATCAAGACTCCTGTTTCTGCCCCTAAGAGATGATAATTTACTGGTGTGACATCTCACAGACACAGAACAAACCAAAGGCGTGAAAAACATATATCTTGTTTTCTCTCTGTGATATATTCATCTCAAAATTCAGTTATGGATGAGGGATTTTCATTTTTCCCCACATGAATATTACTACCCTTAGTACACTAGGAAGAATGTCTTTGAAAAGCAAATTCCCCAGAACAAAGCACATCAGTTAACTCATATGGCATGATTTCTAAATAAATCATAAACAAATCATGTCTACCACTTTTGCCGCCTTACAGTAAACTTGGTTGATAGGTACCTCAAAAGTCACTCTAATAAAGTGTGCACAATGTGAAAATTACGTTAAGAGGCAGATTGATTGGTTGGCAACCCTAACAAAGTCTATGTGGGGAAACTGCCAACGCATACGGTGTCTGTGCTCAGGCAGAGCTTTGCACGGTCCTGCTGCCGTTGTGCCTTTGCCAACAGGGAAAGTTTGCCCTGTCAGCAGCAGTAGTTCTGGCCACGCTCAGCGCTGACTCCTCTTTCCCCCTCCCACCAGCTTCACAAGTAACAATCAAAAGCCATTCATAAAAAGCTTTCACCGTGTAGCAGTTTGATTTCGCCTCCAGACAGGCGTCAGCAAGGAAGAGTCAAAGAGCTGGGACGTTTGACCTTGTGTGCCCTTTTTTCTTCAGTCCCCAGCATGCACGTCAGTGCCGCCATAAATATCACACCTCGTGTGCGACAGGGCTTCGCGGCAGGCGGCCCTTTGCTAACTTTTGTTAATCACACTTAATCACTCTTAATCACGCTTCCTCTGAAAGTCACCCGGTGCGGCACTGACCTGCAGGAGCTGGCAGAGGAACCACGGGAACCGTGCCACGGCGGGGCTCGGGAGGAGGCATGTGCCACCTCTCAGCTTCTCTGCTCTCGCCTGGGGAGCAACGCTTGGTCACTCCACAATCTTCTGTGGAATAATTTTGAAAAAAGCCTGTTAGGGAAATGGAAAATAAAAAGTATTTCAATACCACACCTAAAGGTTTTATTTAAATCCAGTGCAATTTGTTGTGAGCTTGAGGAGCTTCCCTTACTCTCCTTGACCAATCCCCCAAAACCCACCCAATCCCCCCAGGCCCCAAAACAGCTGCTGGGTCTCCAGAGTGCTCCCACAGCTAATGCACACACCTTGGCTCCCACTAAACCTGTTTTGTGGTCTTCCTCTACGGGGATAGTGTGATAACATAAAAGTAGACAGAAAGCTTGTGTGAACAATGTACGTTTTCACATAGATGACAAAATAGTCACCCCGCTCACCATATAGCGATGGAAACACAACCTTTATGCTGGGCCAGACTTTCAGCCCTGACCAACAGGGCCAGGAATTTTGGTGTAGGTAGGGGGATCGCTGAATTGCAAAGCCCCAACGTGAGCCTACGGCCCACCACATCCAGGCATCCGTCCTGCCTGCCGAGGAACTGCGCTACAGAGGCTGCAGAGGCAGCCGCGGCCTTTGCCCAGGCCAAGGGAGCTGCGGGGCTGGATCCAGCTTGAGGGGACTGAAAATCAGTCTATAACTATAGATGATGTTTTCAGTGTGCCTAATTGCTTTGGATCTCTCAAAGGTCTTGCCCTTGGCGATACTGAGGCAAAAACTTTCACAGCTTGATTTTGCGTTGTGTAAAAAAGCACTGCCTTTCATTGGCTTTAAGTGTGCTGTATTTTTACTATACTTCTTGTTATGTTTTATTATATATTTACCTAAATTTTCCAAAATACTCTGTAGTCTGAAATATAACATATGCTTCAAATGCTTCATGAAATAAGCAAAAATAGCCTTCAAAATTACCAATAAAATAAAGTCATCTCCGAGAATGAATCGATAAAACCACCAGCCCATTTTCAAGTAAAATGATACCACATTGCCAGAATGACAAGCACTGAATTGCCTCAGAGACAATAAAGCAGAACTGAATTTGAGAAACCTCATATAGACTTTCTACAGTGAATCATCTTTTTTTTTTATTTTTAGCTGGGGGTTGAAGAAAGGGTGATTCATCCCATTCTGAAACTGTTTTCTGTTTCAATACAATACAACTTTGTTTTCTGCAGCATCTTGTGAGCAATGTTGGAAGTGCAGAATAATAACCAGTTAAATCAGGCCCGGCAGAAGAGAAAAACAAGTCTAGGGACAGGAAGAGGCACTTTCCATCTGAGATTTGGGAAGAAGTGGAGAATCGATGAGGCAGAGTTGCATGCCTCTCCCAAGGCAAAGAAATTCCACCCATTTAAAACAGAAACAAAGGTTTTGAAGGCAGAGAGGGAAACGGTCAGCGTTAGGTGAAAAGAAACTGGGAGACATGGGCTTTAAAAACAGCGAGGCATCTGGGAGCCGCTTCTTAGCCATCGCGGGGGGGAGAGCGGGGCTTGTGACGTGGACTCGCCAGTTTTGTGGCAGCCACCGGCTGGTGACGTCGCAGCTGCATCGGGGCGGCGGGAGCTGTGGCGAGCGGGGAGGAAGCGGTGGATGAGGACGCAGCGATACCATCCAGGCAGCACAGAGCGCTGCGGGAGCACCACGCGCCGACGGGCTCACAGAGCCAAAGAGAAGGGGAATGTAAAGTCAAAGCCAAGGAGGAAACGGATGCTAAAATAACAAGTAATAAGAGGGATAAGTCAAGTTTGGGAGCATATCGCTTGCCCCAAATGGGGGTGCCCGGCTTTAAGACTCCTAGGAAGGAAGCTGAAATAAAACCACAAGTTTTCTTGCTCAGCCAGCCAGAGTGACTGTAGGCAGCCGCTGGCTGTGACTAATGCCACAGAGATTCTTACCAGTGCTGAGAACGTGCAGGTGCTGCATCTTGCAGCAGGAGGTACATGCTAGGCACTGAAGACACTCACTCATGTACCTCTCGCCTACAAATTCAGGAGAAAAATAGTGCCTGCATCTTTAATTCTCAGAGCCTTGGATAAACTCATTTATGTGGTGAGGTCATACCAGGAAAACTGTTGGCCAGGAAGGATTTGAAGGAGGAGAAAAGAAGAGCTTGGCACCTCCTTTGCAGCAGCTATTCCCAAAGGTTCTGGAGATGTTGCTTCCTGGAGAAGGCAAAACAGGCAGGCAGGGATTTGGGTAGGTGTAGAAGCTCAGCGTGCCCAGCCAGGAGCAAGCAGGTGACATCCTGTGATCTGCAACAGCCTGGGACCTGGGCGTGCCTTCACCTGCTGGCCTGCCAATCCTACCAAAAAGTCCAAATTTTGAAGAACCTCTTTGGTCACCTAGAGCAGGACTCAGCTCTTATAGGCAGCTGTCTCCTACAAATGTGCTCCCAAGTCATGATGTTGTTCCTTCAGGGACAAAGGATGTTGGACTCTACCTCTCTAGTGTAACCCTGTCTTCTCCAAGACACCCACTGTAACGACATCTTTAGCCCTTTGAACTGTGGTTTGAAGTGACCTGAGCATTAGAGGTCCTTTATCAATCTCAGACCACTGGGTGTTGTTCTTCTCTCAACTGGTGAGACCCATGAGAGACATGATCTCAGCTACACAGCTCTCCATCAAACAACTGCCACCTCACATAACCCAGAGAAAGACATTTACTGCTTGGTGCAGGGGTGAAAGATGCCAGAGTGCCCCAGTGCTGCCAGTGTAACAGTAAGAACGCAAAAAGCAAGAAGGAAAAAAGTCCTCCTCATGCAAGTGAGAGCAGAAAGAGATGGAAGAAATTCAGGAGGATAGCAGGAAGAAGAAAAATATGGGAAGAGATAAGCAGAGTCATGTTCCAAGAAGAGACCAAGATATCTCCTCCTCCTAGCAGAAAAGTCCCTTTAAATCTAACCTATAGCTCCTGTCTTTCCCTCTAGCCATTTATAAGGTGATCACCTTCATACCTGTTCACCTTGCAGGCCTTGGGGAGCAGAGGTGCATGGCAGCCTTCATTTACTCTGTTAGCATCAGCACGCTGTAGTATGTTCCTGCATCTCCTGGACGGCTGCGAGCCCTGCTTCTCATTTAGATTGTCTGCTCTTGCCATTTATTAAAAATAAACACAAGAAAAATATACCAAGTATGAACACGGGGAAGAGGAAGTGACCTCTAAAGGTCCCTTCCAGTCCTGTCCTTAGCCATGTCCCAGATATTTCCAATTTTTCTAAACAGGCACGGCAGCATCAAAAGTACTTGTGTGGGACCTTAGTATTTCCTTTTTTGCCCCACATGTAAGCAACAAACTTAACAACAGGAGGAGTCTGGAGAGTGGCTTTGATGTCACTCAGAGCTATTTGTGCTCCTCATCAAACCTCTCAAACTACAAATTCCTGCCAAGATTGTCCAGCAAACCATTAATGGTCCAGCAAAACATTAATGTGTACTGCATTCAGGCAAAATTGGTACAGTGGTTGTTCAGCTTTCCAATTGGGTACTAGAGGATTATTTAACCAGTGGTGGGTCTGAGCTCCTTCTCTTGCACTGATGGTGATGTCTACACTACTGCTGTTGGGAACCTCGTCCAAAACTGATTTCATTCTGGCCATGCAAAGAGCTTGGAGATAAATTTTTGGACTACATAAAAACAGCACAGCGAGGTGTAGGGGCTACTTGAGAAGGGAAGCCAGAGCAGGCTCAGTTCCACTTATCTTCTGCAGTGCAGTGCTGTACTGGCCAGAAGATTGCTGTAGCTCATATACTTTGAGCCCTGCTTATTCTACTCTACAGGACATTGAAAGTCAGGGTAACCATTTTGTCAATACCAGAGTCAAGGACTTCTGGACAGGAGGCTCCTTTTCTATGACCTAAACTAAGTGCACTTCACTTTGGTTTGGTCCACAGTCATGTAAAAGACTGTCTGTATTAACAGTAGTGCTGGGGCTCTTCTGTAAAATTTTTCACTTGCAGCTCATTTGTTCCCCCGTGTGTGATGTACTTGGATTACTTACTGACCTGCTCAGCATTGCACTCTGTGTGGAGTACGTGGAGAAAACAACTTGGGTGAAGGACAATATTTGATGCTGCTGCCCTCCATGCTGAGTCACGTCACACAAAAGAGTATTTAGTGTGAACGACCCTCCTTAGCTCCCAGCTGCCCTCACGGGCAGTTGTGCAGCATATAAGCAACAACAGCATCAGTGAGGAACAAAACACTATTCAGATCACGAGCACTTGAAAGGTCGAGGTTTCGGGTTATTTGCTTCCCTCCTAGATAATGGTCTATCAAAATATAAACCACCCCACCCTAGTTTCAAAACACCAGCATGCAGCGCTAAGGTTGGGTAAACCAAGGGCATTGCCACCCTGCTGTTTTTTAAGAAACATTATTATTGATCTTTATTCAAGGCACAGCAGTTAAGTAAACAAACCATGTATATCAGAAAATCTTTGTTGCTGTCCACATACAGTACCAACTATTTTTGCGTATGACACAAAGGGCATGTTCCCACTACCCGTACATATTTTGGAACCATCAAGTTGCACGATGGTGAATCTAACTACTGAAATGGTCCTACTGCTGGGACGCCTGGGGGCAGATACTCAAGCATCTCTCACGGCTTACCTGGAGGGGAGCGGATTGGATTGCAGGAGGGTTTGGATGATGGCTGGCCTGGTGTGGGTCCCTGTGAGGGAAGCTCTGCCACGCTCTCGTGTGTCACTGGCACATGTGTTGAAACTCTCGGGCATAGGGGGTTGAGGGCAGCTTCCCTGTGCCCCAACTCCTATTTCTAAAAGGCAATCGAGCTTACGCTGCATTGCTGTACACATTCTAATGAAGCAAAGAAACAAAAAAGGAAATACATATTTTTTTAAAAAGTTTGATCGAAAATATCCTCAATCTGCATAGATTTCTAAAGCAAATAAAGTGCTTTTCCATGCAAAAGGCTGCTTGTCATAGAAAGCAGTCTCCAGAAGGAAACCCACTCATTAGCTTGTGCAAGCTAAGTCTGAGAATGGCAGCCTCCCGGTGACTTATCTTGGTTCCTACGTAAATTTATCAAACCCTTCCCCTGAGCCTCACATCTCCCTAAATCTCAGCCTTTGCAGAAAGGACTATGCATGGATTTTATCTTTTGTAAAAAGACTGCATGGATTCTGAACTGAAAGACTTAATGGCATTTCATTAATTAGAAATAAGAAATAATACGGTACTTTGTGTTTTAAGTTACTTCCTACTATATCCTCTTGGTAAAATGAAGGCTATACGCCTTCACAATTTTCCATTTACACAGAATTCCACTAGTTTAATCAAAGTGAAACATAAGGTACTGTTATGGTCCTTGTACCTTCAGATTTCCTTACTGATAACCCACATACTATCCGTTAACCCATTGCATCATTCAAAAGAATAAACAACCTGGGCTCAGCATACAGGAAGCTGAACAAAAAGGAAATAGAAAATATTAGTTTTCATATATATTTTGACCTCTGCACAGTTCAGACTGACATATTTTCACAGATCAAGGTTATCCTTCAGATGAGCCTGTTCAGTTCACTACAGAAACAAAAAGCATTTCCTATTTTTATTTTTGAAGTTTGAGCCTTTTCCATTTGAACCACCGTTACTCAGTCCCATCAAAAAAATGGATCTGGTGGTTAATAAGAGTAGCAAAAGTCCAACTTCCTTCCCATTCTCATGCAACAAGCCCTCCAGAATCTCCCAGGCTATAACCAACACGAGCACGCATTTTTCCAAGCATCTTTCTTTTGGTTTTGTAAGACTCATATGCTTCCCCATTCAGCATGCCCTCTTCTCACAGGCTGCTTGGCGCTGGGAAGTTACTTGCTATGATATTGCTGAGGTGATTGTGAACACAATCAGCTTACAAGCCTAATATTAATGCAATACAAATTGCCTTTGTTAACTGGGAAAGTGTGGTGTCATCACCAGGTACTCAAAAATGCTTCTGACAGCAGTGAGATGAATAGTAAGGCAGATGTTCTTCACCCATAACTTGTTTCTTTCGTACCTTTAAGACGTGGGATGTTGTCACCTCTTACCTCTAAGATTTTTGTTTGGCGTTTCCTAATTAGCAGGCTAAATGTATGTGACAACTGACACAGTTTCTGGTCCTGGGGAGAAGGGACAGTTTGTCAGGAGAACGCTTGGTGCCCCCCTGAGCATCAGCTCTGCTGGGGGGCTGGGGGCCTTGCAAACAGTTGTGTGCACCACCATGCCAGTTCAGGGAGCTGCAATGCTGCCCGTGCTGAAGAAGTGACAACCTCTCTGCTGGAGTAAGGAGACCACGCATCTGCTGAAAATGGCATATATACTGCAATATTAAGGATTAGGTGTTTGTGTTGTGCCGAAGATCCGCACCTCAGACATACATCTTCAAACATGCACATAATGGAAGGGCCAACGTATGAGTTTAAAAAAAAATTCCAAATCCATAACCTCAAAGGATAGTTGTGACAGACTTGTAATCTGGCAGAGAAGGGATGCAATAAAAATTCTGGCAACCAGGCACAGAAGAGCTGCAATTAAGTAAAATAAACAACATTTACTTGGGGATACAGACTACAAAATCCAGAATTTTTATTTCTAATAAGGTAAGGAAATCTTTCCTCAGTCTTAATAAAAGAAAGGTGTTTAATACCTCTGCTCAGATGCAGAGGTGGAACCCTTCCAGATTCTTAGCTTAGACCCTCAGTTCAGGAACAGAACCAAATACAACCCTCTTTCTATGTACAAGATGGGACAAGGACTCAGCGAAATCTTTCCCAGTGGGAGATGCAAATAATTATTAATGAGCAACAGATTAGCAATCAGAAATCCTAGACCTTGTCCCTGCCAAAAAAGAATGAGGATCAGAGGACCCATAACCAAACCAGTTTAATCACTGTGGGTGTACTGGCTCCAGCTGGGATGGAGTTACCCTTCTTCCCAGCAGCGCATAAAGTGCTGTAGTTTGGATTTGTGATGAAAAGGTGCAGGTAACACACCAGTGCTTTGTCCATGGCTGAACAGTGCCTGCACAGCATCAAGGCTTTTTCATCTCACTCAGCCCCCGCCCCAGCAACCAGGCTGAGTGTGGGCAAGAAGCTGGGAGGGGACACAACCAGGATAGCTGACATGAACTGGCCAAAGAGACACTCCATTCCTAATAAAGTTATGCTCAGCAATAAAAACTCGAGGTGGGGGCTGTTTTCCAAGGTACCCACTACTTGGAGTCTGGCTGGACATCAGTCTCCTTGTGGGAAGGGGTGAGTGACTGCCTTTGCATCACTTTTCCCCCTGCCCTTCACTTTAATGTGAAACATTGTCTTGACCCGTGAGTCTTTTTGCTTTTGCTCTCCCTATTCTCTCCCTGGTTCCGCTGGGGGAGGGAGTGAGAGAGCAGCTGTAGGGGTGCTTAGGGGCTGGCTGAGGTCAACCCATCACAATGGGCAAGAGCTTGATGCTTTGAAAAAACAGAGGTAGCCAAGCATACGTTCTGTCTGTCTGCTGACCCCACATAACCATGTCTCATGTACTTCTACAGCACTGGTGTGAGAAGGGAATGGAGTGGCATTTTTTCCCTTTTATTTCCTTTTATGGCCAATAATAAAAAACCCTAATTATGAGATAGAGATTTTAACAGCAACAGCCCAGGTGAACTTTCACCTAGACTCCCCAGTCATCATTCAGGCAGCTTGTTCTTGGGCAACAGACCACTGGGGAGAAGGCTGTAGCACACTTTTATACTTAATAGGTAGGACTTGCTGGTACAACTATAGATGACCTATGGCTGAATTATTCCACCAGCACATATTAAATCCCTTTTCTAGGTAGAGTAAGTTATACTGATGAAGAAAAAGAGTTATACTTTTTTTGCATATATAATTGCATCAACATGGGGTGCTGTGTCTACTAAAAGTGACCTCGATCCTTCCTTCTGTCTTCCACACTTGTGTTCTGGTAGTTTTGCAAGTGATTGCAATACAACGTATACATTTATCATAACATCTATTTTTCATCACAGCAGATACATATCACTGGTACTACTATAACTATTCATATAACACAATAGTACAGGCCAAGTAGTATCTTGCTGAAGGACTTGATCCCGGCAGCATACACTAGTTGGAGAGGACCAGAGGACCACTAAAAGAAGCCATTTACCAACTCTGTTCTCTATCATTCTCTCTTCCCAGCTAAGTGTGAAAGTATTTTTTTCTTGTTTCTTTTTTTTAATAACTTTTTGTGAGCTAAGGAGGGTATTGTTAATTTAAAATTGAGTTAGGTAATACAACTCTAAATACATTGTCTTTACCACTGCACCTCAATAACTTGTTATTAAAGTCAGCACACACACACAAATGATTATGGTTGCGTGAGACTTCATCATTTAGGATACTCTTTTCACTTCCGTATTTTGCCAGACTTCTTTATGGTGGGAACACTTTCCTCAGTAATTTAACTAAAAATCTAAGAAATCGGGTGTCCACGTTATTTCTAAAGCAGTTTTTGAAATACATATTACATTTTAAGCAAACCTTCTGGCCTATATATAAAAACAACATGGGGTTAAGTCCAGGTTATTTTGTTGCACACACAGCTTTGTTCATAGTATTAGAGGCTAACTTTTTCAGTCACTCCCTTTAGTGGGCTTGAATGATGTTACTTGATCCCTAAGTTATTTCAGGGCTACTTATGAAATCTGTCACTGACTTTTGCTTAAGTTACTGCAATAAAAGAATGTAACCAATAGAATTGTTCTGAAATTCTTCTAAAGATTGCCCACCAAGAAATCAATTCAGGCAGAAGATTATTTCTGGGGGTATTCTGGTCGATGTAGGAGAATTTTTTGGCATATAATGGACAGCTAGCTAAACACAGAGTCAGAGACCCTGCCGGGCTGCCAGGCTGCCCAAGGTCCTCTGTGTGCATGCACTTATGTCTAAGCACCCTGACTTGATTTGATGTTTATCCCACCGAATTCAGTAGTTTTTCTCCCAACAAAGGCACCTTCCCAAATCTGAAGGTCCCTTGTGCAGTAGGTATTTTTTTCTTTGCTCTACTTCTGTAAAGCATAAGGAAATAAGTACTTGTACTTTGCATACCTCCCCTTTTCTGATAAAACCTTTTTCCTGAGCTCTGAGATACTCGCCACTCTCGCATGATGCTAAATGGAAACACTATCATTCGCAAACAAAACTACAACGTACAGACAATGAAATATTGCTCACCACAGCATTGGACGGGAGGCATTTTTTAAAGCTTCTGTTGCATGCTGCCATTTCACTGTGACTCTGGTGTAAGTCAGCTACATAAGGAGGGGAGAGACAGCAAGAAAACAAGCAGCTGAACTCACATGTGTAGAAGTTTTCATCTTCTGTCTCTCAGCAGAGCATCTATCTACATGATTATTTTATGGGGATGTTAAGTGTATTTACATTACTGACACTATTCACAAGTCCACTAGAGAGAGCTATGCCTCACATTTACCGAGGGGTTTTTTAAATTGGTTTCTCTGACATTTGTTACACTTAACTCAAATGACTAATCAGACCTGAAAAGTTTTCTCACTATTAGACTGAGAAGCGATGGAGGTGTGGATTCAGGCTGCTCTGATTCATACCAGTGTAATAGCTCGCTCTCGGCACTGATCTGCTCTTGTTCATGCACAACATCATTCTTACAGGAATCTTGGCTTGTATTCTAGTTTGGGATATTTCATTTAAACTGAAGAAATGCAGGGCTGAGTCACAGGGTTTTCCTTAAGCAAGTCTTGAGTGCCACGTTGTGAGCTCCCCTGAATTCCTTCAGAAAGGGCAGGAGTACAGATTTTTTGGAAGAAGTGCCAAGCAAGAGGCAGCTAAAGGGCTGCCAGTGCCTTGTCTGGTCTTTCCAGTCAGCGGTTAAAACGGGAATTGAAAAATAGATAGATAAGGCTCTTTTACCCCATTTCTGGCAGCTAAAGGGCTGCCAGTGCCTTATCTGGTCTTTCCAGTCAGCAGTTAAAATGGGAATTGAAAAATAGATAAATAAGGCTCTTTTACCCCATTTCTACTAGGTGCAAAGAAGTGCTATGTAGGTCTAAAGAATTAGTAAGGCACAGAAGTCCACATCAACCTGTATTAGGCCATCTTCCACTAACTTATCAAAGATGTTAAATAACAATGAAGAATAATTTACACTAATGAGAAGACAATGTATTGTACATATTACAATTTTATACAGAGAAGACAATTTATTGTATAAAATATTGGCTTCTCCTGACCACTCTCTTAACCATACAAAAACATTAAACTTGTCTTTTTTTAAACACCAAAGAACAGGTTTGATATAAAGACACATTTAAATTTCAAAAGTGTTACTATTTATCTTTCTGTGAGAGAAAAATATAAAGGGAACTACTACCTTTCATAACAGCTGGTGAATCCAGATTCCCTAGCCTGGACTGGTGAATCAAAGAAAATTGCTCTGGCCCTGTTAGAAGCAGATAAACATTATTAAGGTTGAAGGACAACACATTGTCTCCAGCTTCAAGTCCCAGCATCTTCTTCAACCTGCACTATCCCGGACTCTTATAAACTGCCTGAAAGTGTCTGGGTAGTTCTACTCCGGCACGTTGGTTTGCTGATCTCCCTTTTTTAGATCAGATCACTTAACTCTCATGCATAAAGTAGGAAGACCAAGGACTAATTTCAGAGTTTGTATATGCTGAAGGTCAGGCTTTTCTTGTGTACTTTAACAGTTACTTCTTTTCCTTTATTTTCTGGTGTACTTTAACAGTTACTTCTTTTCCTTTATTTTCTGGAATATTGATGACCCACTGGATATAACCCTGGCATTGTTTCCCACCTGCGAAAAAATAAAGAGTGAGCATAGAAATGTTTCAGAGCCATCAGGCATGTATACTACATCATGAAGATCTAAGGCAGCACAGAGAATGACTATTAAATGTTGGGCCAATCGCCTAAAACAGGGCAAGCATCTGACTTTTTCATTTGCCAGATGACATATGAAGTGACACAAAACACATTGCAATTATTGAGGTGGTCAAGCGAAAAAAAAAGCTCACTTCAGGTTGGACATTCTGCATCAAACTATGAAGAAATGTTTCTTTCCCAGCTTTTAAAACTACTTCAAATAAAATAAAACTTCATAATGAAATATCATAAATGGAAAACTGAAATACTCATATGAAAGTGTTAGCACGAAACATTTTGATATTTTTAATTCTTTTTTATTATTTTTATAATTATAGTTTTGACAGAAATCCGACAAAATCAATAAAATCAATCAGGATGTGATGAAGAATAGAGCTAAAATCTGTGCATTTCAATCCTTTAAAAGTATTAAATTAGATCTAGCAATAGAGGAGAAAACAAGGCAGCTCGGAGAGTGAGTAAAGAGAGCTTCCATGGCATACGATTATATCAGACAGTAAAACTGTTTAATTTCTGCTCAAAGACAATTTGAAGTGAATTGAATGCTGGTATTTCTCTCAGAAAAACTCAGCTTGCCCAACACAGAAATGCAGGGGGAATGGCAAGAGAAGTCAAGAAAAGAGCAATTGCTTCTCCGTATTTTTCACAGCACCTTTAAAAATAATGTTGTTCTTTAACCTCCTCTAGATCTGCCACAAACAGCGATTTGAAAGAATATTAGCCTCCTTTGATCTCCAGTTATTGTTTTGGAAACACCATTTTTTGTCTCCCTTTTTCTTCAGGCCGTTTCTGACATTCTCACGAGTTTTCCTGTTCTCAGCTTTAATGTTTCCATTTCCCTTCATGTTGTCACCCTTCGTGGAGCAGTATCAAGTATAATTATTTTGCAGCTTCTGGAGTCCAATCAGCATTTCCTTACATGTGGTGCATGTTATGGAAACACAACTCCAGGAGATCAAGGTATTGGGGCTAAAAGCACTGGTACACATGCACTCTTTGACCAGTCCAAAGGGCAAGAAAAATGCAATATCCCTAGTGACTTAAGTTCTTCACATTTTATTTTGCCCATGGTTGGGCTACAAGCACATACAGAGTTGCCAGCAGTGGCTCAGCTGATGGCAGAAGCAGGTGAAGGTCCGGTTTGAAGGTGAAGGGTGGGTAGGACATGCACATATCCACCCTCTCCTCACGCCTGCTGGGTGTCATAGCCCAGTGGTGCAGCAACAATTGCCTGTGGTCCACATGTAAATCACATGCTTGAAATGATCAGGGTTAAAATAAGTATTCCACAAAAGGGGAGAAGGGTGACAGAAGAGGTGTAACCTTCTAGGCTGTGGGACAATGAAAGATGCCCTTAAAAAACTAAAAATAGGAAAATACCACTGAGGCAAGCTTCCACCATTATCTTAGTCATTTGCTCATGGTGTAGAGCAGCATTTCTCAGCTGGCAAGAGCATGCCTCCCTGGGAAGGCATGACAAGGTATCTGCAGTGTCTCTGTGCCCCAACAGCCGAGTGCCTCCCAGGATAAGCGCTGCCATGAGAGCTGGTCCAGCCTAACAGCTCCCTGCCACAGCAAGGCACGTTTTTGGCTCAGCCAGTGACCTACCTTGTTCCCCAAGAGGCAAACACCAAAGCTGGTGAATGGCTGGTGCTAGAAGAAGGGGGAAAAAAAGACCTCCCGTGACTTTTCAGCTGTGCCCTCAACACCAAGGGGGTCAAGCCTGCAGAAGGGGAGATTTAAGCGGCTGCATTTGCTCCTCAGCACCCGGGATGTGACCGAGTCAAAGGGGATGCCTGGGGCAAGAGGTGCAGCACTGGTGCTCAACTGCCTATCCCTGGCCAGCAACAGGTGGGTAGGTTGGGAGGAAGATGGGCTCGGGGATACAAGTGGAAATGTAGTGGCTAAGAAACCACCTAAAAATGCCGCCAACCAGGGATCTGAAAGATTGTAGGTTTAGTTACACAGAAAACAGAGGCATAGATATGAGTTTTTCCTTGGGTTCAATAAAAAAAGTAGTTGTATAATCCTTACGATAATCAGAGGAAGAAGATCAGGACTGGAAATTCAGCTATATGTAAAGGAATGCTGAATCTTATGATACTGCTTCTGGGTAAATTCTGGAGGCCCCAAAAGAGAGTTCTTCCTTGTTTATCTGTATATCCCACATCTGCAGTGATTATGGGAAAACTGTGACTTTCAAAAGTCTCCATTGATCTGGACGAACATCTTCTGCATCTCCTTATTTTTCTCTTGATTTCCCACAAGTTAGTTCAGAGATCCAGAACTGTCTGCTCAAAGAACAGGGTATCAAGTGTTAAGTCTGCAAGAAGCACATAAATAACAGGCAAGAAAAATGTCCTTGTCCAGGAGAGTACCTTAAGACAGCAATTTTACTATTTTCTTGTATCTTCACCTACAGATGCAGTCATCATGTTTAGTGGCTTAGGTTTCTGGAAAGAAAACACAAGCATGACAAGACACCTCAATTTCCCAGGCAGAAGTACAACGTTAAGAGTAATGCTTTTTTTTTGGTTTTTTTTTCCTTAAAAAGGAACAACTCTCCTATCAGGACCAATGAGACAGTAGCAAGGAATTAAAATCTATGGTCTTCTATTGATGTTTCAATTATTACTGAAAATTATTAAGATGAAACTTTCAGTCATCCTTCTGAAATTTATTGACAGTGGGTGATCACACTTTCAGTCTTTGCTTACACAGAAGTCTTTGACTAATGTTCTCAGAAAGATTTTTGTACTCCCACAAATGCACTGACTAGTCATTTTCACACAAGTAGTCACTTTATTTATATTTCAGCAAGAAACTTTATTTTGTACCTTGAATGTTCTTTATCTTCTCCTTTGTTTTCTATTCAGAGGTCTTTGCTCATTTGTAATACACTTCCATAGGTTCACTTACAGGGAATGGTGTACATGCTTCTGGGAACGTGCCTGGCACAGGCAAAATTGTTATTGGTGAAAATTCAGGGTTTGAGCAGTTACGGCAGTCATTGCTCATCACAGTGAGGGGGACAGGATTTGCCAGTATTAGAGGCTCAGGTAGCCTCCCACAGTGCAGCTTTCTGGGGAGCTATAGGATAGCAGGCACTCACCAGAGCAGAGCAGAGAAGAGCAAGGGAAGGAATGAAGGCAAATGCAGGTGGGTCCGTAACTCTAGCAGTTCCAGTTCGGCAATGCAGGCATGGATGTGTTTCCACTACACCTACACAGCACTGCGAAGCCAAGAAACTTACTCTCCCCTTCTTCCAATTCAAGCTGTGCACACCTGCCTTATCCATTGCACCAACATTAGCACATTTCACCTGTCAAAGAACTGCATCAATTCACTGATTTTTACTACATCAACTACAATTCAACTACAAAATTCAACTACAAAAGAAAAAAGCACATAACTGATCTAAGAAAATTATGTTTTTCTGTGATTATAACTGCTTCTGCTGCAGCTCCCTCCTTAACCTACCTTTAGACTCATTAGTCTTGGGTTTACTTTACATGTAAACTTATTTGTTTATTTAGACTACCTGAAAGGCTACAGGTACAGCTGGCTACCCTAAATGGCACGAGTACCATAGTTTACTCTGAATCACTTCACTTAGTTGCGTGGTTTTTTAAAAATCAAATTCTCAGTTAGAAGACTTTTATTTTATGTCTGTGTCATTTGCCACAGTTAATTTCTCTATTTGTCTCCACACTTGAGAAATGCTTTCCTCCCACCTCCAACTCCTTGTATTTATTCTTGTATTTAATTTTAATTTAATTTGATTTAATTCCTGTATTTAATTCTTCTTAGACCTTAATCACAATCAAGAATATCTTGATTCTTCTCCCTTTTTGAGGTCAAAACAGGCTCACAGTACATCTTAAAATATTTCCATTATTGTTTCCACTGAATGCAAGGAAAATATGTTGACTTCATTAAAAAAACAATAAAATTAAACCAGAGATAATTTTCATAAATTAGATGTACAGATTTCACAGCTCAGAAACAAGGATGTCAAACGTGTCCAGCTTATACAGCCTCCTACACAGAAACCACAAGGTTTCAACGATAAGTCACTGAAACCACAGCATTCAGCTTTTTATCCAAGACTACCTTTACCGAACGGGTACTGCTGCTTCAGTGCGAAGACTGATCACACCATAGTTTTTCCAAGGTTCGCTTAAGGTGCTGACCTGTGAAAAAAAATGAAACTCATTATGCAAAGCAACTGTGCTATATAGCTTTTCAAATCTGTATGTGTGCGCATATAAAAGATATATCCGTAGGCACAGGCACACACATTCATTACGTCTAGTTATATAGATGTAGACAGAAACAGAGACTTCTGAAAAAAAAAATTACTGAGAAAAGCTGGGGGTTTTTTTTGAAAGATACTACATCAAAGTTTTATCTGTTAAGGACAGTACAAGCTAGTGACCTCAGAGCATTCCTTAACCTGCTGTAAACAATTAAGTAGATTTATTTAAGTGTAGAGTCATAACAAAGTGCATTATATTTGCAGAGTAATTAATATACGAGAAACAGAATAGTTAGTATTTCTATTTAAGATAATTCTATACTGGTATAGTTAAATCCACACCAGAGATTTTATTGGTATAACTGCCTGAAGAAAACCCAACAAATCCTGTGAAAGTTATACTATTATACCTGCAAGAGTCTTAAATGTAGACCACGCTGCAGAATTAGGACTTCCCTAAATCCTCTTCCTTAAGATGATTCTGCCAGAAATTGCATCTTGGCCACACTCGGCCGAATGCTGTTTGCACTGGCACCAAATTGCTGTTCCTGGAAGGACGCTGCGGAGCCATACCCGCTGCCCCCCTCAGCCTTGTGAGCTAATGAGGTACTTGTTGTGTAGGCGATCCCCGGGTTTGATCAGCCGTCAAGCCTGCACAAGGAGTTTCTGACTTCTAGCAATTCATTGCTATTTGCAAATCTGACAGTTGTGCTAAGGAGAAAGTAGAGTTGATAGCAAAATTATTTCAATCAAAACAAAGCAAAAAAAACTCTCAAGGCCTTTGCAAGAGGAATTTTTAACCTGGATCATTTTAACGACCCAAGCTACTGTAACCGAGGCTCCTCGGACCGCAATAAACTGTGACACAGAGATAGGGCAGACTGGCAGTGACCCGAAGTAGAAAGTTCTTTCAGTGGCTCTGCTGCTGAAGAGAACACGTGTATTACTACATCCTGAGGTCTGCAGAGATGGCTTTGCCTCAGCTTTCCCTTTGGTTAAGCAGCATCAGACCAGAGCCTCCTCTCTGCTGCAGGAGCTGAAGTACAAGCAACATCTGATGCTTGATCCAGCGGTTCGAAGCACGCAGTGGGGGCGTGCAGGAGAAGGTGAGGAGTTGGTCTGCAAGCAGGTACTTGGAGTCACTCCAAGGGGAGGCACACTACATCCTCCAGCACAATCTCACACTGCTCCTCTGTCTTCATTGCTTCTCGCTGTGACCCAGCATGGTATGACATGATGCTGTTCCTGACCCTGGGAGACAATAAAAGGGCAGGAGAATAATGTGAATGCGTTTATAGAATTTGAAACCAATACTACCATTAAAAAAAAAAAAAATCCTAATAGAAACTGTGTATACACAGTGAACATATATACATATACGAAGGAGGGAACAATCTGTAATATTTTGGTAATATCTGAGAACCAGAAAGCGAAACTAGTGAGAAATAAAAGTGGCATTCAGTCATCTGCTTCTACCAATACATGCCAAAAGGTCAAGCATAATAAGAAGTGAGAAACTGCATTTGATTTTAAAGATAACTTTACATAGAATGTATTTGTAAGGAAGGTAAAATCAGGGCAGATTTGCTGGAGAGGAGAGAAAAAGGGCCATAGCCCCTCACTAACTCTGTCCCTTATTTTGCCCTGGACTATGTAAGAGGGGAACAACTGTACTGCTGCGGAGATCCCCCACCAGCACAGCAGCCTCGCCAAGTCCCGAGAGTGACTTCCAAAAGAATCTGTAACATCAAGCCTTTAATTTTGGTATTGAAACAGGAGCGGTAGTGTCACACCGATTGCCGTGCAGCGCATGTCAGGACACAGGACGGCTCAACTGCCCGTGGAAGAGCTATGTGTGTTACGTACTGCATTCCCACAGGCTGCAGCAGACCTGTCCGTCTTGAGCCTATAATGGTTTGGGGGTTACTTGTTTTATGCTACTGATATTGTAACATAGAAGTATCTCTCTTTTGACTTCTGTTCCTTCTCTTCATTAACATTCATAAATGAACGAAGGCAGCCTTTTTTATTGTGCCATTCTGCTTTCTCCATTCACTGTCCATCTGCATGTATTTAGAGATCAGTTAAGTAAACTGGATATCTACAAGTCCATGGGTCTTGATGGGATGCACCCACGAGTGCTGAGGGAGCTGGCAGAAGTCATTGCTGGGCCACTCTCCATCGTCTTTGAAAGGTTCTGGAAAACAGGCCAGGTGCCTGAGGACTGGAGGAAAGCCAATGTTACTCCAGACTTCAAAAAGGGCAAGAAGGAAGATGCAGGAAACCACAGGCCCATCAGCCTCACCTCTGTTCCTGAAAAGATGATGGAACAGCTCTTTCTGGGTGTCACCTGAAAGCATGTGGAGGAAAAGAAAGCTATCAGAAGTAGTCGATGCAGATTCACCAAGGGAAAGTCATGTCTGACAAATCTGATAGCCTTCTACGATGGCATGACTGTATGGAGAGATGAAGGGAGAGTGGTGGATGTCATCTACCTTGACTTCAGCAAGGCTGTCTCCCACAGCATCCTCATAGGTAAGCTCAGGAAGTGTGGGTTAGATGAATGGATAGCAGGGTGGACTGAAAACTGGCTGAAAGACAGAGCTCAGAGGGTTGTGATTAGAGTCTAGTTGGAGGTCCACAACAAGTGATGTTCCCCAGGGGTCAGTACTGGGTCCAGTCCTGTTCAATATATTCATCAATGACCTGGATGAGGGGACAGAGTTTACCCTCAGCAAGTTTGATGATGACACAAAACTGGGAGGGGTGGCTGACACACCAGAAGGCTGTGCCACCATTCAGCGAGACCTGGACAGGCTGGAGACTTGGGCAGAGAGGAACCTAATGAAGTTCAACACAGACAAGGTGTAGGGTGCTGCACCTGGGAATGAATAACCCCATGCACCAGTACAGGTTGGGGGCTGACATACTGGAGAGCAGCTCTGTGGAAAAAGACCTGGGAGTCCCACTGGACAACAAGCTGACCATGAGCCAGCAATGTGGCCTTGTGGCCAAGAAGGCCAACGGCATCCTGGGGTGCATCAAGAAGAGTGTGGCCAGCAGGTCGAGGGAGGTCATCCTCCCCATCTACTCTGCCCTCATGAGGCCCCATCTGGAGTACTGCATCCAGTTCAAGAAGGACAGGGAACTACTGGAGAGAGTCCAGTGAAGGGCTACAAAGGTGATTAGGGGACTGGAACATCTCTCTTATGAGGAAAGGTGAGGGACTTGGGTCTTTTTAGTCTGGAGAAGAGAAGACTGAGGGGGGGTCTGATCTATGCTTATAAATACTTAAAGGGTGGGTGGTCAAGAGGATGGGGTCAGTCTTTTTTCAGTGATGCCCAGTGACAGGACAAGAAGTAACGAGTGCAAACTTGAACATAGGAAGTTCCATCTAAACATGAGGAGGAACTTCATAACTCTGAGGGTGGCAGAGTACTGGAACAGGCTGCCGAGAGAGGTGATGGAGTCTGTCTCTGGAGACATTAAAAGCCCATCTGGACGCCATCCTGTGCAACCTGCTCTAGGTGAGCCTGCTCTGGCAGAGGTGTTGGACTAGATGATCTCCAGACGTCCCTTCCAACCCCTATCATTCTGTGATTCTGTGTGTAATTCTGTATCTCTCTTGATTCTTTTTTCCGAACATTTTGAATGAACATGACATTCACTGTTGGGTTTCAGTACTACCACATCACCGCTTTTCACACCGTAGGCCACAATGTCGCTTAGTGGAGTTGTGAGGAAACACATATTGCATATAGAGAACACTTCTGAGGTAGAAGGACTGTGCACTGATGGCCCATGTTTCATGAGGAGACCTGAAAATTCGCAGTGTAATGCCATCAAGCACAGCAGCTTCAGGAGAAGTCATTGTTGCAACAAAGAAGAGGAGCACTGACTTTACTTGCTTGTTGCCCCCATCTCTCCCTGCCTGTGGCTTTCAGCTGAGCAACCACTTTCTGCCCTCAAATTGTGAGAACTGTGGTAGCTTGACTTCCTGTCAACTGCTGCCTTGTCTTCTGAAGGTGGCTGTCCTCTGGTAGCAGGGAAAGATTATTAGTAGTACTGTAAATTCGAATGAAGCTGCCCTATAAAAGCTGGAACACAGCTCAGGCACAGAAGAAGCTCTGAGCTCTTATCATTACAGAGACAGAACTGATAAGGCCTTGTGCAGGAGTTTTTAGCTGAGATGTGAAAGGAACTATATGACACGGATGCCTCCAATGGCAGAAAACTTGGTGACACAGTGAGGCTTCTTCCATCCTACGTGCAGAGAAAGCTGTGACCCAGGAGGTGGGAGGCTACTCCAACATTAAAGGAAAAACTTGAAAAGACGCGGTCACACAAGTGACGAACACAAGTTCGTTTGAATATCTGGTTCTGTGTGTAGTGGGTCCAGGCTTGTCTCAGGCTCTAGGTGTTGACAAGACGTTTTCTAAATACAGTATGTTACTAGCAGTTGATAAGGCTAGAACTACATCAATCACATGCATAACAAACATCATTGGGTTGGCCTAGGAGCAGCATGCACCTGGTATTTAACGTACATACAATTGCTGTCACACTCTTTGGCTTTATAGTCATAGTCACCCACTTCTGCTGAACCAGGGAGAATTAAGACAATAATGGCTGGTACAAAACACACGAGGCAATACAGGAACATTTGCAAATGGCTTTGCGTTGCTCACACACCTTCACTAGCTGAAGCTGCTTCCAAAACTTAGATAAAACCAGGAGCACAGTTGTACTAGATTCAGAAAGATTTTGTACCTTCTTGAAAGCAAGTTCTACTTTCCATCCACCAAGCCTCTTTCATTCTTACATTGCCTCTTTTTCTGTTACGCAGCAACCCGCATCTCAGCCTTTATTGCAATTGAGAACCACAGATTATAATGCTAGCGTCAGTGATATTCACTGCTAGAAGTGCAAGATAATGATTTTCAAATCTGATAACAGCTAGAGGTCAAACATCAGCATGGCCACAGCACCCAGATACCACTCCAGACACTATTAGGAGCTGCAGACACAGAGGGGCACTCTTTGGCACTCGCACAAGCTCTTTGAAGACAGAACAGTTCACTTCATAATCCAGCCAGCTGAGCACTTGCCTTATTCTTCTTGTTTTCCAGCAAATGGGAATTGTGTTAAATATTTTGCTCAGGGTGATTACCCTTACATGACAGAAGAATCTTCTGTATTAAAAGCTTTTGCTTGGCATCCCTTTGATCTTCAGTACACTTTTACAGGACTGAAATGAACAATCTCCTGTAAGAGTGGCTCCATTTACTTGTCCAATTCCTTCATTTACCGTGTGGGATCTTTTCATTAGCCAATGTTAGATCTACTTCAGTATGGATTAGAAATTGGCTATAAGTTAAATCTGGAGGAACATTATGGAAAATGACAATGGTTTTACAGTGTCATATGCAGTCTATTAATTTTTTAGTGGCTATGCCACCCCATTCAGAGTTGTATTTACTCTGATTTTTACAGCAAATACAATTACAAGTTAGAAATAGATTTTTTCCCAGGTTTGATTTTCTCTTTTCAAAGCAAGGTTAAACGACAGAATTATACCAAAGCTTATAATAAGAAAATGAGATTGAAAGAGGTTGGAATTGCAAAGTTGTCAGAAACATTTTGAAGGCTAGTTGTCCTAAATCTTTTCTACAAGAGCCTTCTTCCCAGTCTCCCATTTTCCAGCATAACTTTCTCCCCTTGGTTTCCTAAAATTCCCCCCAAGTCACAGATAGTATACACATTAAATTTCATGTCCATAAGTTAGAAAAATTCTTTGAAAGCAGCCCTGTACATTACAGGCTTTTTTGGCTGAGCCATAGCAATGACTAAGCTATGGGAAAAGCCTCCATTCAGCTATACTGTAAAGGAAAATGTGGGTGGGGGAATTGGGCTTTCAGGGTCTAAGTCATTCAGCACTTGGGTGACACTGTCGCAAAGAGGAAAGAGGAGGACTCAGCCTCGCAGGCCTGGGATGGGAGGTTTTTCAGATTTCCACTCTGCAGCTGTCCCTCTGGGGCCAGGCAGGCGACGGTGTGAGAGACAGTGTCATTATTTGACTCAGCATGTTCCTAAGCCACAAAAGAGAAGTGACGTATATAAAAAGCATGTTGCTCACTCTTATCTGATAAGGGGGATATCAAGGAGTTTTCTCCACTGCCTAGACATAAAGGAAGTTCTTCTTTGTCCTTGTATTTCACTTTCTCTGTCAGTATGCCTTTCTTCAAGCAATTATTGTGACCTTATAGCCTCTAACACAAAACTATACAGTTTTAGAAACATAATATGCAACGACCCACTACTGCATTGCCAAATACTTACTGTTTAGCTTTCCATTCAAATTACTCCACCAACTTTAAAACTGATTTCAGATATAATAGATTTAGTTCAGGAATATCTCTGATAGAGCCATCTCCCCTCCCATGAATTTGGTGGTTTGCCTCCACCAAATCCATGAATTATCCTGCTGGACCAGCAAATGAGTAAAGTCTGCCATATTTCTGTGATGCTTCTGGTAGAAAATGACAATTTTCATTGTCATTACTTACTACCCAAATGGTCTCTGGTATTATTGTACAGCCATTCTTTCACACTGTAGGTTTCACTGTAAAATACAGAATCCTAGAATCTTAGAATCATTTAGGTTGGAAAAGACCCTTAAGGTCATCAAGTCCAACTGTTAACCTAGCACTGCCAAGTCCACCACTAAAGCACATCCCTCAGCACCACACCTACACATCTTTTAAATACCTCTAGGGATGATGACTCAACCACTTCCCTGGGCAACCTGTTCCAATGCTTGACAACTCTTTTGGTGAAGAAATTTTTCCTAATATCCAATCTAAATCTCTGGTACAATTTGAGGCCATTTCCTCTTGTCCTATTGCCTGTTACTTGAGAGAACCCCCACCTCACTGCAACCTCCTTTCAGGTAGTTATAGAGAGGGATAAGGTCTCCCCTCAGCCTCCTTTTCTCCAGGCTGAACAACCCCAGCTCCCTCAGCCTCTCCTCATAAGACTTGTGCTCCAGACCCCTCACCAGCTTCGTTGCCCTTCTCTGGACCCACTCCAGCACCTCAATGTCTTTCTCGTAGCGAATGGCCCAAAACTGAACACAGTACTTGAGGTACCCCACCAGTGCCAAGAACAAAGGGACAATCACTGCCTTAGTCCTGCTGGCCACACTATCCCTGATACAGGCCAGGATGCCGTTGGCCTTTTCGGCCACCTGGGCACACTGCTGGCTCATGTTCAGCCGACAGTCGACCAACACCCCCACATCCTTTTCTGCCAGGCAGCTCTTCAGCCACTCTTCCCCGAGCCTGTAGCGCTGCAGGGGGTTGTTGTGACCCAAGTGTAGGACCCAGCACTTGGCCTTGTTGAACCTCATCCCGTTGGTCTCGGCCCATCGATCCAGCCTGTCCTGATCCCTCTGCAAAGCCTTGCTACCCTCAAGCAGGTCAACACTCCCACCCAACTTGGTGTTGTCTGCAAACTTACTGAGGGTGCACTTGATCCCCTTACCCAGATCATTAATAAAGGTATTAAACAGAACTCCAGAAGCAGCACTGTTTTAAGACCTGGTCGCTGCATGAGATCTGTAATTATTACAAGCTTATGAAAAAAACCCAAAAGATGAAAATTAAAATGTTTTTTTGCTACACAGGTATAATTCTACTGTGGAGTTGTAGGTTTTGTTAGTGTGGCCATATAGATCATAACCAGTACCTGGAAAGGATTCCCAGAGACGTAGCTATATCCTGAATGCTGTTATGCATACTCTTGTCTAGCAAATCCCTAGGTGACAATGGGTGAAGCATTTCTGGCTGATGTGACAAAATATTAAAGCCACTGTACAATGTAGCTTTATGATGACAGGAGCCAATGCCTTATAAGTTGCCCCTTCCAGCCCCACTTTTCTGAAAATACATGGACAGTCATATTGTGCATTCACTGAAGTTCTTTAGTGGTCCCGAAGTCGTCTGGTCAATGCAAATCTCCAGTGGTATCTTTGTATGAATAACTGCAAACCACCAAATAAGGACACAGCTAGTAGGATCGTACTCCACATCCAAGTGGAAAGCTTCCAACCTATCAAGCAAACACAGATGCATAAAATAAAGGCTGACAGGGCTAGCACAATTACCTACAGTAGCTGATCTCAAAAGAATCCACAGCTGAAATACTGACCAAAAAAATCAGCAGCAGACATTATCACCAGCCTGCTCCTTGCTTATCAACACTTCCAACAGCATAGTCAAGAACTGGATTGAGTATACAGTGCATCTTCATCCAAGTTACTAGTCAATAACCTATAGAGAAGATGAAGATTCAGCTATGGTAAACAGGAGCTAAGTACGCTCTTCACATAAAGAATACTGCTGTCAGAAATAATCTCTCCATCTTCTGGAAAAAAAAGGAAAAAAAATCTGGAAACAAATCCCTTCACTAATGCACATCTTCTAAACATTAAATAAATTTCCTCAAAAGCAGCTTAATTACAACAGGCATCAATTTTGAAGGAAATTATGAGTCTGCCTTACTTCTTAATTCAGAGCATTCTGCTGGTTTTATTTTGGCCTTACATTTTTAAAAGTATGCACTTTTGGTTTGGATTTCACACAAAACAAATGCACTTCTCCGTTCTCAAGAGAATTCTCAGGTCTCAGTGTTGTATCTCCTTTGAAGGGGTTGCATTAAATTGCAAAACCATCCTCGAGCCTAGCTGCTGCAGAATGTAATTGCATGTGTTTAGCTGCCACAAGCACTGGACCACCACTGCAAAGTTGTAGCAGCCCTTGGGACTCCCCAGGATTTAGTCCCTGATCTTCCAGTATCGCTCCCATCTGGAGAACAGGCATGGTATGAGGACCCACCTCTCCCAGGGCAATGCATCTCCCCGCAACTTTTACCCCCAGTGGACGTACTCTTTATGATGCTGTTAAAATATCTGGTACTGGTTCCAAGTAAATATAATCAAACTTCATCTGGCTTAAATGCTAAGATGAGCTTTTACTCACACTGTTGCAGAAACCAAGCTAAGAATGTAAAAGTGTAAGTCCACAGACATTAGGGAGAACTAGCTAACAAACATCCCTGGGAGCCATAAAGTAAGTAGGATAAATACATTCAAGTTCTGGAAAGAAGTCCTGTCATATTTCTACAGTATGGTACAAAAGAACTTCAGATGGATTGGAGAGATTCGTTGCTGTAAGAAACAGGAAAAAAAAATTGCAGAATCTTTGTTTACCTAGGTCTGTGGTTTCTAAGTACCTACTTTTTACTACGTTCATTTCTTGACTCAAAGCGAAAATGGGAATTCACCCTTTTCTCTTTTTTTCCTGTCCAATGTGCAGATGGGGCATATTTTCGTTCACTCCATCAATCCCTGCCCCCTACGCACAAACTTGCATACATGCACCTAGCCAGTGGAAAAGAAAAAAGGGTTACTCATTAATCCATTCTACAAAGCTTTCCAAACTGAAATGGGTGGGTTTTACATCTCCAGCAAGGAGCAATATATAGGTAGGTATGTAGCATACCTGAGCACAGCTCAAACTGAAGCGTTCATCTTGAATAGCACAACTTTGCTCCTGGCACATTTTAAAACAAAACTCATCAATATGGAGAGGATGATTATTTTCTGTATGCTTTTCTTCTGTTCCAGTATGGCACTGACTGCAGCTTCATACAGAATAGTGAAATACAGGCAGCTTTTGAAGACAATTAGACAGTTAGAACCCACAGTTAAAGACAAGGTAAGCAAACTATTTGTCATAATACTGAAATTACTTTCCAGCATTATGTATTGCTTAGAATATATCTTGTGAGGGACGTCACATTCAAATGTTAAACTTTTCTAAACTGGACTTGTTTTATTGTAGGATGCTGAATTGCTGCATACACCAGAGAACCCTGTGGTAAGACTGCTTTAACGTTTCTTTCTAAATATGTTAATTTGATATTGTACTGGTTTATTGCATTGACAAATGACACATGCCTTCTTCACATCTCTGATCTAGTATTTTTAACACAAGCTAGACTGAAAAAGAAAATACTTTAAGTTCCTTATTTCTGGACTTTCAATGGCAGAAGTGTTTATATGATGTCATCTTAATTACTATTTTGCTAGCGTGTGTATTCTAACACACCCACAGATTCAGATTTGTATGCATTCCCTTTACTCAAGAAATGCTGCTAAGAGTCAGGCTTCACACAAGATCCAGAGGAGCAGCAGTGCTCTTGGGGATGCTGGGTTTGGGAGTGCAAGCGGCCCCGGCTGCCACGAGCTCCCGCCGCGCTGGGACCCCAGCTGAGCTGAACCCAAAGGGCCCCCCCTTGCCCTCCCACTGAAGCTACACGCGAGGAGCAGCACTGCAAGGCCCTATTACAAAGCGCTCCCTCCCATATGTGGTTACACTGGTTTCTCTGAGACTATTTGTGTGCAAGGGTTGTGCTATCAAGGGCAAGATAAAACTGCATTCTGCAAGTATTCTCTTTGGATTATAACTAGTTAAAATTACAAGAACAGGTCCCTGTGAATCCCTTTTTAATACCGATATTTATTTATACATTATTTAATGCTGCTATTTTGCATGTTCCAAGATCAGGAACTTCTTATATGTAGTGAGTTACCCCAGAGCCACAGAAAGCCTGTGCATACTCGAAAGTGGCAGAATGCAGGATTTACTGTGAAATTAAATGTTAATAATAGTAACAACACGTCTTAAAAGCTTAGAAGGTAAAATGCATTCTACCTTCTTTTGATAATCCTCAACACGCAGCAAAGGTCTAGAGCTAGCCGTGGCTAATCTAATGTTATCCTTCTCCTGTTATCAACTGTCTTAAGTTTACCTGTAATTTTGATTTTTGAGCCCTAACAACTATTTCAGAAAGCAAACCATTTTTATCAACTGATAAAAATGCTCATTATGCAAAGTTTCTTGAAAAACGCCCAGACGGCAAAGCTATCTACTCAGGATTGTAAACTCTCTCGCAAAACAACAACAAAAAGAAAGGAAAAAGACTCACCTCATTTCACACCGGTTTTGTTAGCCTCCTCCTAGGCTTTACAGTTGGGTGCATTTCTTACTTGCCAAAAACATATAGGAGAATGACCAAAACAGATACGTTCCTTCTCATTGCTAGAAACAACTGCAGTGCAAAAACCTAATGCACCCCAACTAATTGCTGGGTTTTTTTCACGAACACGCTTTCTAACTTGTGGTGTCAAAGCGAAAAGGAGGAGATGATTAGCTGTCATTTTACTGCAGTGTTTGCCACTATCTCCAAAACAAAGCAAACACAACTAATGACTAACAGCCTAATCAGTTGTTTGGTTGTTGTTTTTTTTCTCTCAAAAAACATGGTCACCTCAGGAAGGAAGACAACAGTTCATTTGCAGCTTAGGGCTTTACAGACTGATTCTGGGAGGTCCCAAGCAGCTCTGCTGAAAACTAGAGAAGGCAGAGAATTCACGTATTTAGAAGGCATTAAGTTGATATAGGCTCAATCTCTGATCAAAAACTAGTGCGCTAATAGTAATTATCCCCGGCAACCACACTAACAAACTTTTCATCCTACAGGGTGAAATTTAAATTTACTGAACTGTCCAAATACAAAGATATGAATTAAGAGTGTGCTAAAGCTGCACTCGGGGCAATTAGGTGCAACCACACCCTAATGAAACTGGACTTAATGAAAAGTTTTTCATATAACTGTATTTCAAATATAAAATGATTGCTTCTATGATAACCTGCTTATGCCAGATTTACATTTGGCCTTGAATATTCAGAAAGACGACTACCTTTTATAACACTCAAAATTCAGTGGTTTATCACTATTTGTTTTGACTTCTTTGAGGTTTCTGTGAGTGCACTGAGAGTTAGCCCCAATTAAATCCCACACAATTTTCTTGTACATTCAATATTGAAATATCTTTTTTAAAAAAACAAAGGAGGTGAGAAATTTAAAAGATCTCAGGACATCAACTCAAGGGAAGACGTGCTGAGGCTGAAAAAGTAGTCTTAAGGCTGAACTGATTCAAGACCAGAGGGAACGTAAGATCTATTGCTGGTGATTGACACTGCAGTGGAGGCCAGTGACACGATGCTGCTTTACATCGGATCAGCGTCTAACCCTGCTGATTGCTAATTCAGGAAGTGAAGGCTTTTCAGGCTAATCTGTAATGTTGGTTTGAGTCAGATGCAGAGTACTGCTGCATATTGCCTCCAATATGAATATTTTACATGTTTGCCTAGGCCCCCTCAGACATTACCAGTGGTCTATGCTTTTTAATGCCTCTTCATCAAAGTGCTTAACCCATCACAACGTACCAAACCCCACCATCCTTATGGTCCTCTGACTGTTGGCCTGCCTACAGCTAACTGTTAACTCAGCAAAAAAAAAAAAAAAAAGGCAAAAAAGGCAGCATATATGAGAAATGCTGGTTTCTCAACTCATCACGGATGAGGCACATAATGTTTTCAGTTTCAGCTGAAGCTGGAAAATTGATCTCTTTAAAAACGAGTGGTTTTTTTCCAGTAAGCAAAACTGGTTACGGTAAGAAGCTTGAAACAAACATAAATGTGTGGTTTTTAAGGAAAATAAAATATTATATTTAACCAATATAAAATGTTGCTATTGACATTTGCTATAAGCGACGTACATGAAGGTTGCCATGTCCTTGCCAAAGTGGAAAACTGCAGTGGCATCTAATAAACCAGATGAGACAGCTTCGGTAGCAGTTGGTATGCAAAACAGGGATGATGGCTTTGGAGCCTTACTAATATGTGTAATCAGCAGTTCTAAATGTTTCCTTCTTTGAAAAACAGAAAGCAAGTTAGAAATTGTCTTTAGTAAAGCCTGCTTTTCTTTCTCTGTTGACTATAGGTGAATTTTGGTAGTATTTCCCATAGTTGAGCACCTAGCAAAGGAAAACAGCCGCTGCACAGGAAAGGAGATTCTGGAGAGCTTGTAGTCTTTCTGTTAGCACCAATAAAATCGATACGCAGCTGCAACATGAAAGGAAAACAGCAGGTTGCTTTAATTCCAGAGAAGCAGCAGCAACAGAAAATTTAGATCAGCAGAATAGATGGCTTCTTTTTCAATTTAGAGACAGTTAGTGCCTCCTGGCCTTGAGTTAGGTTTAATGTGCAACTGAATTTAAAGCAACCTGGTAAGAAAATTCAAGTCAGGAGCTTGTCTCCTTATCCTGCCTCTCGTCCTCAACCCCTCCTTTCCCTTTAGTAAGGTAACTAGCTTATTTCATCACCTTCATTTCCCACACTATCAAGTGAGAACACTTTAATAGTATTTGAAAATCGTAGTTGTATGTAAATTCTAAGTATAATTATTAAATAGGTAATATTAGAAATGACACAAGAATTAGGAACAGTATATTCCCACATGTAGCACTGAGGAACAGTCCAGAGTGATATTCATAATTTTTAAAAAAGAAAATACGCCCGTACTTCTGAAAACTTACCGTATGTAACATGATCTACTCTTTAGTAGCATTTTCTTTTAATTGCTGCCATGATTAATATACAAGTAGACATTTTCGGCATGTATTTTATGAGGAAATACTTACGCAATTATCAAACAACAGTCAGAGTAAACGTTAAAGATACCTTACATATCTAGAAATAACTTTTAAAAAAAAGTACAGTTGAATCTTCTCAATTAATATCCTGGATATTTACTTTTACACATGGATCACAATCTAACACACGCAGGAAAAAGTGCTGCAAGATTTGTTTTAAAACTGTTCCTTCGTTTTCTGCCCTAGGATGAATGCCTGTTCACAGCTGTGACCTGCTTCCAGAGGGGCATACTGAAATTACAACCAGCAAACAGCCAAGTAAATTCCACATTCACCCAAACCACTAAAGTCTTGAAAAATTTCACCTTCAGCAATCCTGGCAAGGTAGGATTTCCCCACAGTGCTCATAACTGTGATCATTGCCTCATACTTTGGAAATTAAAAATGTCCAATTTTCTGCACTTCTGGGAGAGGCATTCACTCTGATCCTATCAGAGGATATTGCATGTATGTACTTGGCAACCATACGTGTCAGACAACAGGACAGGGATTACTGCAAAACCTGTGAACAAAAGGTGTCGTTACTATATTCTTGCCCTTTCCGAAACAGCCTGTGTCTCAGCTTGTCCATTTGTAAAAGGCTTTGATTACAACCCTCTTGATTTTTTTGATTCATGATTCTGATGTGCTGCTTAGAAATGGCATGATTTTCTTTTATCTTCCAGCACTGTGAGTCTTCATGTGAATCCTATGAGAAAAAAACCCCCAAAGAGTTTTTGAAGAGCTTTGAAAAACTAATCAAAAAGGTAGAGTTGATTCCTCCTGGGTGCTTTTTGACATTTTGCAAACAAACAATTACAGATATCCTTATTTTACACTATTTCTAACAATGTTTTATTTTTACAGTTATTGAAGAACTAATATAGGACACACCAGAGCTGAAGGCTACTGAAAATCTACTATTTAAAGCAGACACTATGTTATTTAAGACAACATGAAAATGTAAATATCTTCCATTGTTACTATGCTGTGCTGTGTGTGTGGTAAGTGAAAGCTTCTCCCAAAATATTAAGGAGTCTTATTTGGATGGCTATTCATAAGATGGATGCTCTTATGAAAGTGACCCTAGCCTCACCAAGTGAAAATTAAATTGTAATTTCACAAAAATAAGTCCTCTTAAGGGACTTAACTGTCACCTGCTGAACTAGTAATACATGAGATGGCTACTCACATATTTTTGCTTTGATCTTAAATGAATCTCATACAGAGACGTCTGAAACTTTTTAAAGAAAATTAACAAAAAAATTATCAGAGTATCTACTTGGACTGATTTCCTTATCTACAATAATACCACACACACAATTTTATTTATAAGTTCTTAGACTGTATCTTAGCTAACTGTGGAAAAATATCCTGCATTTAACTGTCATATAAATACTGGAAAAACATTTACAAATCATACTGTATGCCATGGCTCTGACCTGTGTCCCTGTTGAAGTTAATGGTGCATTTGCTATGGGTTTCACTAGGGAGAGGAGTAACCCACATGTTCTAAGTGGAGATACAGGGTTCTGTGGGGAAAAACACACTTCAGAAGATGGAATTCCACCTAGACACTCACAACTTAATGTGATAAATACAGCAGTGGTTTGACTGGCTGGTATGACCAGCCACTGCAAAAGGTCAAAAAAAATACAGTAATTATTCACTCAGAGTGAAGTCATTATTATTCAGAGTGAAGCAGCTCAGATGCATATTGCTCTTTCTCACAAGACAGTATTTTACACTCATATTCACGTACCATTAACATTAGTCCTTCTGTCTATTCTTGATTCATTTTAATGGTTTAAGTTTTAATAGCATTTTTTTCTTTAAAAACTATCACATTTTTTATTATGTGGGAACCTGCCTGTATAGCTGCTGAATCCTGAATGATTCTGTGGAACTATGGCCAGAGATACCACTGAAACTTTTTAAAATAAAAGTGAGTATCATAGCACCTAAAACTAGTTTCTAGCAGCTTAATTATATACCACCACATTCTGCTTGCAATGCTTCTGTGCCTCTACACTCTTCCACCTGAGAACTAACTGTTAATTTACCCCTGAACAGATATTAGCCCCACATGAGGAAACTGGTCTTGGAAGAGAGTGTAAAGCCTTCCAGTAAAAATTAACCTTTCATCTAATTTTCTCTCTACTTAGTAGAAATGTGGTATAGAGAGGAAACTGGAAAACTACATCTAGTGTTACAATGGAAAATGACAAGCTTAGTTACCTCCAAAAATAAGGAGGTAGTATTAAAAATATTTCCATTCCTACCAATGTCAGCCTAAAGGAAAACTAATACAAAAAAGTTTTTTGCCTCCACATTTTCACTGTCCTGAAATGTGAACCTCCTCAAAAACTCATGTCAGAGGAGTAACGAAGACCCTCAGGGCAACAACAAACTGTGTTTCCACAGTGAACCCTCCTTGTTTCTGGTGATGGCCATTTTGATTTAGATTGTCTTCTTCTTTGTTGTTGTTTTGTTTGGTTTTTGCTTCAAAAACCGCTTTTCCTCTGAGTAATATTCTATCTCATATCTTACTACATGAGAATTAATGATCTAAGCGTGAACTACCACTTGTATGTAAGTAATTAAGCTTCTAAGTTTAAAATGGTGTTCTGCAACATCTATCCCTATTTCTCTGACTTTGCTACCCACAAAGTCCCTTAATCATGATAAAGGCATTTGATTAAGTCATGATAAGTCACTTACTATTTGGTAAGCCCTAGAAGGCTAACCAATAAAACAGCACTTTTCATTCACTTCCATAGAATATTTGCATGTGCAGAATTTCGGGGAAAAAACTTTATTTTTGTGCAAAGACCATAGTATGTATGTTTTGATTTGTAAATGTCTTTTCCAGTAATTTGCTATGCGCATTCAAATCAATATTCTAAAAGAGCCTATTAACATTCTTGTTGTGCAGATGAAACCTGATTAGCGTGCCCTAACAAAGAGAACATTGTACATTACATATTTATTAGTAATCATTATAAAGCATTGAAAAGTAACTTTTGTACCTGAGATAGATATTTTACGACGGAAAAGCAATTTCCTAATCAGAATGTCATAAGCTAACTAGTTACTCCTGTCTACCCTGGAACAACTTCTGGGTTTTGTACACGAGGCAGCATGTAATGCAGTAAGTAATGTAGCTATTTCTGTTTAGTAACTTGCTCTACTGTTTTAAACTATAGATCTTACCACATTAAGCATAGTCCTAAAGGGTTTTTTTTTTGTTGTTTTAAACATAATAGACTCATTTGTTAATTGAGGCTATTTCTTGTACCAGCAGAACAACTTAATTCAAAATGCTCATTCATAGGATTCAAAAAAATAATGAGGAGCTGCAACAAATGTAACTTAGAGGATTAATTGTTCCGAGATCTTGCAGAAAACTGTATTTATTGGACAATCCAGTCCAGATATGTATGGGGAATATTAATGACAAAATTATCACAGCTGATTTTAATTAACACCACACCTCAGGCAATGTCAGCACAATCACTGTGGGCAGCTGTGTACACTTCAAATACACATCGACTTATGCCACACCGAAGCCTCGTGCTAACTCTTTGATTTGCCAGTTATGAAAGGTTGAGTGTGTTATTCAGGGCGTGTTATTTGGATCCCAAATGAAGAACAGAAAACCAGTGAAGGACAGATCAGTCTTCAAGAAGACATCACGTTGTTCTTCGACAACGTTCTCAGCAGAAAAAATGAAGATGCCCCTGGAGGAACTTGTGACCCGAGGAAGGAATAGTTCTCACAATTCCAGATGTGTACACAATCTTGACTTATTTTTACTTGTAAGATGAATTGCCTTTGTACTAATTGCACTCTCTGCAGAAACAATGTATGTTTCGTTAACTGAGTACGTAGAGTAAGCCATGAAAGCTCATTACCTCCCAGGGAGGTTTTACAATATATTTATGATTTTAGTCATAAGTGCCCTTTGCAGGCACTTCAAGATGTGTTTTAGCATGGTATATATAATTCTGTATAATATTTACTTTTCCTGAGAAGATTCTTTATTTTTATACCAAGTGACTAACCTAATTTAATTATTTATTGCATTTCTGTGAATGGAATGTTCATTCTAAGGACTATGGGGTCTGACTTATTTATACGCCTGTGATATTAAATAATTTTGGCTAATATGATTTCCTCATTTTTCTTTAAAACCTTCTGACCTTCCCTACCCTGAGAGTAGCCAGTAAGACCTTTCAGTGAACTTTATTCTTTATTAGCCTACACTGTCATAAATTTTGCCAGATCAGATCAGGGAAAGTTTACTTTCCCCCTGTTCTTATACGACCTTGATGGTCATATAGATGACCCCAAGAAGGGGTCATTAGTTTTTCATTGTTCCCATCTCATTTGAAAATCCTTTTTAAAAATCAGCTTTTCAGGCTTAACAAATTCCTTTTGGCAAACTCACAACAGGTTCAATCATGTCACCTAGATTTCTATAGCCTGACATGAACAAAAATAATGTAACTTCTTGTTTTGAGTCTACACAGAGTGAAGTCAAACACCTAAAAACATAACTCTAGAAGTAACAGTTACCCAGTCTGTTTTTCACTCTTCTCTCCCCTCATCTTACTTTTCTCTTGCTTTGAAATGTCAATTCTTTTCCAGATCCCAATTTGAGATGACGTGTCAAAGTTCTCAAAAAATGAGTATTTTTAGCTATTATACTTTATAATGGTAACTATGTTTTATCTTTTATAAAAATGCCTTTTCCCTAAAATGTAACAAGAATGGACTTTGTCCCAAAAAACAAGCACAAAGCTCTAACAAAAACAAAGACTAAACAGTTGAACAGTTATTCCTTCCCTTTTCACCTGTTCAGAAAACACTTACTCAGATGGTATCTCCTTCCATTATGTTTCCTGTCATCACACATCTGCTCTTGTTGGGTCTGATTTTCTTTAAATCAGAAATAAATAAAAACAAACAGGAAGTGTCATAAAACATTGGAGACTTCAGGAATAAAATGCTCCTATGTCCAGGACAGAGGCTGATGTGTCCACTGTCCAGGACAGTGCCACTACAGTCTCTCTCCCAGAAGAGTAGTCCTACTCTGCCCAGTAGGTATTTTCCTCTCAAAAAAAGAGCCCACAGACTGGCCCCCAATGAGCTGGATGTGCCAGTTTCCTCCTGTTGGCTCCCAGATAGTTCAGTGGTGGCGGACACCTGAATTAGCAGCCTATATCACACTGTAAAAGCATTTGGAGGGATGAGCAAAAGGATAGGGTCTAATCCAAGCAATCCCTTCTATCTTTGCATACAAGAACCCAGTGGGAGTCATGTTTGCTGGGATTCACCCAGGGTTAAGCATGAGTCAAATCTGAGCCATATGTCCACTCAATGAAGAGAAGCAGACATACTCAGGACCAAGTCATCCCCCTCCAAACTAGATATGTAACACAGGTGACTGGAAAAAACCATAGGGAATACTTCTCACTCAGATAACTACATATTTGATGCGTATTACTACATATGATGGAAGCTCACTCAAACTACCTAGGATTTAGATACAAGCCAAAATGTGGCTGATGCAGTGTCTCCAGGTGCATATTTGCTAAATACACTGTAGCCTCTCTTTCCTGGTATAACATACTTAATTTTGCACATATACATTGCCTTTATTTCTTACTGGCATTTTTCAGTATTTCCACCTACAGTTACAATTACATTAGGAAATACAGGAAAGAAGATACTTGGAGTAGATATTTCATTGCTTTTAAAGTCTAAGGAAACTGAAAAATAAATACAGATTAAATATGTAAGTATGATTTCAGAAATATTATTACTGACTGATCTAACAATGTCTCTGCTGTGTGCAACTCATAGTGTGTAAGTATCTTGTCACTACACGGTTGTAGTACAAACATGAGTTGCAAATAGACCCTGAAGCCCTGTGGCCAGGCTACTTTGTCTTCCCAAGTACATGGTTCATTGTGTAGACGTATTTTTGTAACTCCAATTATAATGCTATAGACCTCATAATACCTGAAATAGATCATACAGAAGCTTTAAGAGGCTTCTTTAGGCTGCTGGTGCATTCAGAAGTATTTGCTGGAGCACAGCATGTTGTGCACTGTATGGATATGTGCTGGTGCAATAGAGAGCAACAGAGCCTCCCCAACCAGAGACACTCATGGTAATGGCAGAATAACTCAACTCTTTAACTCTGCATTGAAGTCTAAGCACATTTTTGTCCAAATTGACCTAGAGAGCTGTATAGATGTAAAAGAAATCCGTTTCAGAGTTGGAACATCTCAAATATATTGGTCTGTACAGTATAGAAATGCCATGCTCTTTCTCTCAATAAGGTTTTTTTTTTACACTCCCCCCATATTGTCCCAACAGTTGTGGGGGCAGGGAACAAAACAAAACTGTGCTCGATGTTCTTTGCTTTGCACTTGTGCTGATGATCCATCTTGAAAAAGAAGCAAAGTTGAAAGAGTACATTTCCTATTCAAACATCTTCTTTGTGCAAGCTAATGATCTGAATTGCTGTACTGCCACCTGTTGATAATTGTATGGAAATTCAAAATAGTTCCAGATACAAAATAGTTAAGCTCATCCTGGTATCAGTATGCTTTGAGATACACTAAAGAATTAATAATGAAGTTCTTTACTTCCCCTTTAGTTTTCCCTTTTGCTGCTTACATAGTTGAAGACATCCCAATATTCTATTTTTGTCCTATTGTGTTACTGCTGTAAGATCATGAACTGAATGCTTAAAAAACCCAGCACCTGAAAAATGACTTAAAAAATTTTGTATTTTCTGGGCTTCAGAGATGCTAAGAACCCAAAATGTGCAACATTACTCATACAGCATAATTTTTTTTTATTTCTGATAGAACCTTTGTTTCTCTGTTCTGATATCTCACTCTTCTACCTATATATGTATCACAGGACTCCATCACTTCAGCATCTTTCTTGCATACCTTTTTCACCACTCTTGAACAGACTGAAGTATCAGCAATAACTTAGAGAGGATGATGGGTTTACACAGTTGCTAAAACTTCTGAAGGAATTAGAGAGGATGAAGACTGAAAGTATGGTAATATGAGTCACTCACCAAATGAAAACTTAGTTTAAAATTAAGATAAGACAAATCACCTTAGATCATGAATAATATGCACAGCTCAAAGCATACTACCTATACACAGATATTCTGAGGCTAAGTTAAGGTCTATTTTCTTTTAGACAAGAGCACCTCCACTGGCTTTAATATAGTTTAGCTTGTGTACATTGATTTCATATCATTAGCTTGCTTACTTTTCCAAAGAATCACCTTCAAGATAGAACTGGATCAAACCTGGCTCTCGGGTCATGCCCGGATATTTATCCTGACATTGGCTTGTAGCCCCAAGACATAAAGAAGTTCACAGTGAAGCTTTCAAGGATAGCAGCTACTTGTAGCATTGCCCTGGGGCAGTAACACTCCCAGGTATAACAAAATATTGGAGACAACAATCTTTAATGAATACCTCCAAAACTTATTCTGGAGCAACGCTGATTATGATAAAGGTTTATACGCTGTGGCAACAGAATACAGATGGAGTCCTCAAAAGTCATTGCTGTATTCCTTTGAATACATCACCAGTTTTCTGACGGATGTCAATAGCCTTCCTAACATGCCAGTTATACTTTTTAGCTTCTCTTTCATAGAATCATAGAATCATCTAGGTTGGAAGCGACCTTCAAGATCCCCTAGTCCCTTTGTAAGGGCTGTACAAATTGATGCTGTGTTCATCTTCCCCTTCATTATCTGTCCAGCGATCTATCAGGATTTCTCCTGCCCCTTTTAGCATCTCTGTAAAAGAGCTTTCTCATTTTTACCTCTCTTAACCTTTTGCAGATGACCTTATTCTTAAACCTCTCTCTCTACTGTTTCCTGTCCCTTCTCCATGCCCGTCCTTGACTCTTTGTCTTTCTTCGGTCCATTCTTCTGGTTTCCCACGTTTATTCTCTCACTACAATTCACTTCCTTCCATTATGCTTCCTCTGAAAATTTTCCTTTCTGGTTTCAAGGATTTTCAGACACTTACATGGTGCATAAACATCAACTGTGTAATTCCATTAAAACAGAAAAACAGTCGACCATAACTTTGCAAGGGCTACTAGACATTAGCATTAAACTCCTTATTCATCACAACTGTTGTTTATCAACCAGTGTAAATTCACACTAGACAAAACACAGCTCATGAATTCACAGCAGCCTCTCTTGGCTGAATATCAAAGGATCATCTATGGGAGAACATCCTTACAGCAAAGAAGGCAGAATGGCCAGCAGTGTGCCCAGGTGGCCAAGAAAGCCAATGGCATCCTGGCTTGTATTAGAAATAGCGTGACCAGCAGAAGTAGGGAGGTGGTTGTCCCCCTGTACTCATCACTGGTGAGGCCACACTTGGAGTACTGTGTCCGGTTTTGGGCACTTCAATACAAGAGAGATATGGAGGTGCTGGAGTGGGTGCAGAGGACAGCAACGAAGCTGGAGAAGGGCCTGGAGAATAAATCGTACGAAGAGCGACTGAGGGAGCTGGGATTGTTTAGTTTGAGGAAGAGGAGACTGAGGGGTGACCTCATCACTCTCTACAACTACTTGAAAGGACACTGTAGAGAGGTTGGTGCTGGTCTCCTCTCACAAGCAATTAGCCATAGAACAAGAGGAAATGGATTCAAGCTGCAACAGGGTAGGTTTAGACTGGACCTTAGGAAGAAACTCTTCACAGAAAGAGTGGTCAGACACTGGAATAGGCTGCGCAGCGAGGTGGCTCAGTCACCATACTTGGATGAGTTTAAGAGTTGTTTAGATGTGGTGTTGGGGGATATGGTGTAGGGAAGAACTATGTAGAGTAAGGTAGATGGTTGGACTTGATGATCCCAAGGGTCTTTTCCAACCTAGATGATTCTATGATTCTATTTTTATGCCAGAGAAGTGAGGGGACAATTCACGAGCCAGATGCAAAGGAAGATACAGTACATTTTATATCAACCTTATCACTGTGACACTTAACACTGTGACAGAGCAGCTCTCTCCATCCTCCCTAAAACCTTAAAACAAATGTAGAGATAATGAAAGAAAAGGGGTGAAGGCCAGAGTCAGATTATATTAAGACAGGGGCTGAATGGAAGACAGTATCTGCAGGGAGGGAAATACAGAAAAACACGAGAGGTTGGCACACCAAATCCAGCATGTCATCAAATCCAGAAGCAACATTAAGGTTATGACTCCCTTTATGGATGGCAAGTAGACACACTGATGTAAGGACTAGATCATAGCACAAGAGGGCAGCAGGCAACTGAGAAACGAAAACAGATCGCTGTCTTCTCCTCCTCCCTGCCTGCTTTTAAAAAAATTAGTATCACCAACCCTCAAATGTAGGGAAACAATGTTCTAAAAGGTAAATTTACTAAGAAGAGCTACAATGCTCCCATTTCTGAGATAGAACTAATAACCAAAAGTTATAAAGATGACCTTTTCAATACAAACTAAGATACTTTAGGGTTCGGTGAGCTCCTTCTTAGGAGCAAAACCCAACATTTACCTGACAACGGCCCAAACTCAGTGAAACAGATCCGATCAGTCCTGAAGATAATTTTACTTGATTAACAGCACAGAATCTTGAAGGCCATAGTGCCTGGAGTGAGACCTTTTGCTTAATTATCCATGAAATGAATATTAAGGTTGACACACCTAAGTATGATAATGAGCAAGAAGAACATGCTAAACATACATGACTACAGCACCTGACTCTGCACCCAAATCATGCTAAAACATCACCCCAGGGAGGGGATCAGATAAGGTTAGGATATAAGGGATATTGAGGAGAGTATCAGGAGGGAGAAGAAGCTTGAGACCTAGAAGAGACAGTTGATGGGTTGTGATCCTCTTCCTCTACCAAGACATGGATGCCTTCTTGGTAAGCACTATGCCTTCACCTCGTGGTGAAGAACTCCCAGGAGACCATTTATTCATTTATTTAGCTAGCATTATTATAGTATATTAGTGCTATTGCAGCTAGTGCATTTATCAACAGCAATTCCAAATCTGTTTTATCTGCCACTTCAATAAATCATTTTATCTTTTCAACTTTGTGACACTGTCGCAGTGAAAGTCCTTTGCAGGGCCCNATTGAGGAGAGTATCAGGAGGGAGAAGAAGCTTGAGACCTAGAAGAGACAGTTGATGGGTTGTGATCCTCTTCCTCTACCAAGACATGGATGCCTTCTTGGTAAGCACTGTGCCTTCACCTCATGGTGAAGAACTCCCAGGAGACCATTTATTCATTTATTTTGCTAGCATTATTATAGTATATTAGTGCTATTGCAGCTAGTGCATTTATCAACAGCAATTCCAAATCTGTTTTATCTGCCACTTCAATAAATCATTTTATCTTTTCAACTTTGTGACACTGTCGCAGTGAAAGTCCTTTGCAGGGCCCAAAACGGGCAAACATTGAACTGTTCCAGTGAAGGCACTTAGCAGGGCTCTGAAACAGGAGATGATTTATCATTTCAGCTTTGCGATGCTGTCTCAGTGGAAGCCCTTGGCAGGGCCCTGAAACAGGAACCAAACTAAGACCCTTTTAACGTGACACTTAGTAATTGCTATTTCCTCTTCCTATATTAATTTTTTTCCCAATCTTAATTTACTCCCTCCTCACTTGTTCTTTCACTCTCTTTTTCTTCTACCCTCCTTCTCTCCTTTAGATAAAGCCAGTTTAATGGTACATTACAACTCTTTGTGGCGAGATCACTGCCCCGGCCCCACAGCCATGGCACCTACACCAGGTTGGGCTGCTTGTTGCAGCACTCAGCACAAACACAGACAAGAACCTCACCTGGATTTATTAATGATTAACCAATAACCACCTGTAAAAGATGTCCTCCTTAAGCACGCATGTTTCTGCATCATAGTAAGACTTTCCTTAAAAAGATGTTGTATGAGGCAAACTCAGAAGTAGACTGGGCTGGGAATTTTTCAGTGAAATGTTTTTCCACTGGAGGATAACAATTTGTTGAAACTGAAACTTTTCTTTGAAACTTTCACTGAAACTGTCTGACAAAACATAAACCAAAAACCACTTCTCAGGTCCAGGATGGAATTTCTATGAAAAACAAGAGTGTGTGCACAAGAGCAGAGCAGACAGCAGGTTTCTCGGATGGGCATTCACCAGAAAGCAACTGCTGGAGTTGGGGTCCAATCTTCAGCCATGAATATGGCTTCTTCATTTGAATGGACTCCACCAAGATGCTAGAGGAGATGCCTACTCAACAAGCTGTTGACTCCTATGGACCAGTCTACTAAAATAGTTGAAAGTTTTCAACATCATTTCAGTGTGACATGGGGGGAAAAAAAGTCAAAACTGAAAAAATTACACTTCTGTGAGACGGGAAAATATTTTCTAGCTAGTTCTATCTGGTTCTCATAAGATTTATCTCAGTGTTTGAGACCATTCTATGGCAAATTTCCCGCTCTGATGCATATGCCTTATTTAGCCTTTAAGTAAAATTCAGTGGGAAGCACAGTGATGAAGGTCAGATGAAAAGCAGCAGAGGTATGAATCAAACAGTAAATCCCGTTATGGAACAAAAGAAACTGTAGGTTGAAAAGTCAATGGGAGAACAAAAATGGATAATAATATAATTTAAAACTTCTCCCTCTATGAAAGTTTCTGTATGAGTCTGATCCATCAATAACCCTTTCACAATCAAAAGCACCCAAGGTGTTTTCCCAGCCCTCACAGATCTCCTTATTTTCCACCAAGACAAAGCACCAACACAACTATTTCACATCAGTGAAACTGCTCTGCACCAAGTCAGATATCAGCAGTCACATGACTTTGGATAACTCACGCTCAGTTGTGAAGTCAAAAGGAATGATGATTTACGCTTTAAAATGTACGATAAACATATTTTAAACTCTTTAAGTTTAAGACAAATATACAGATCCATACATTTCTAACACTGAATCACAGATTGATATGGGTTTACAAGGGACCTCTGGAGATCATCTAGTCCAACCCCCCTGCCAAAGCAGGTCCACCTAAAGCAGGGTGCACAGGAACATGTCCAGGTGAGCTCTGAATGTCTCCAGAGATGGAGACTCCACGACCTCTCTCGGCAGTCTGTTCCAGTACTCTGCCACCCTCAAAGTTATGAAGTTCCTACTCATGTTTAGATGGAACTTCCTATGTTCAAGTTTGCGCCCGTTACCTCTTGTCCTGTCACTGGGCATCACTGAAAAAAGACTGGCCCCATACCCTTGACACCCACCCTTTAAGTATCTACAGGCGTAGATGTGACCCCCCCTCAGTCTTCTCTTCTCCAGACTAAAATGACCCAAGTCCCTCAGCCTTCCTTTCCTCATAAGAGAGCTGTTCTAGTCCTCTAATCATCTTTGCAGCCATTTGCTGTACCCTCTCCAGCAGTTCTCTGTCCTTCTTGAACTGGAGAGCCCAGAACTGGATGCAGTACTCCAGATGGGGCCTCATGAGGGCAGAGTAGATGGGGAGGATGACCTCCCTTGACTTCCTGGCCACACTCTTCTTGACGCACTCCAGGATACATAATGTTTTATAATTGTTATCACAAACTGTGATTAAAATTGTGGGTCTTTCTGTTGTTCTATTTGAATGTTGATTACATATAAAATTATCCAGACATATGTGACCAGCTAGCACTGCACAGTTCACATACATGCAGCATACACATGCCCTGTTCCTACTAACCCTAAAGATGGACAACTAAAAAATTCATGTGAATGTGCTGTATTTCACTAGTCATAGGCATACTCTTTTACTGCCTGTCCAACAGGTAGCGCTGGACTAGTTAGAGCATCCCAAAGTGATAGGAACTACACTGCTAAATAAACAGAAAAAAAACCCCCAGTCAACAATATACAGTGAAAAACAAATTTGACGTTTAACATTAGATTGCTGAAGTTGGTAGAGTTTTACTCACTGTGTTGGCTAATGTCATTTTAAAACCAGCATTCTTCCTTTAAGCACTGTCACAGGCCCACACCTAGTCTACAAATGGTGTTATATAACCTGCTTTTTTAGTTTAATAGTTAGTGCACAAAAGTTATATTCATATTTTTATAATTATTTCTAACAGATGTTTTTGAGATCTTTCTAAGTTTGCTGTCCGGGGATGTGAGTTTTTATAGGGATAAACTGAAGTACTGTTACATGGGAATCTTTAAAACAGCATGCTGTTGACCTAGCTTGAATTCTAAACTCTCAATCCTATTGCAACAGCAGTTGCAGAAACAGCAATTCAGTGCTAATTACCAACTTTATTTTGTGCACCCTTTTGACATTATTGAGTTTTTGCAGTTCCAAACTCCCCTTTTCACCACACTAAAGCTAATGGACACAAATAACCAACCAAAAATTGCTCATGTTGATGGGTTCTCACACATGACTTTAAAGACAGTGATTAGATCTCAGACTTTTGATATCCAAAATCGTACCAGATATGGCCCACTTTTTAATTATTATTTACACAGATGTTATAAATTTTAGCTGCTTTGCAACATAACAAACACGGAAAACTCGCTTCCCTATTAGTCTATAATTATCCCTTATTTTGCTTTGTAAGGTTTTTAATTCCTACCTTATCGTGCAAGGTTTTATGTGGAGAACAGGTCCTCACTGGCAAAACAGAAGGACTACTGTCAACACCTCTCAGAAAAGCAAGTCTTACGTCACTGGTGTTAGAAGCACAGCAAACTGGCCGATTTCACCTGGCAAGAGAATGTTGCTTAATCTTACCTATTGCAGCAACATTTGTTCCTGCTCTAGAAATTAACAAACACAAAAGATGGCCCTGAGCAAGCCAAAGGAGACACAGAATGGAAATGATGCTCTTGTCACCTCCTCACTTCCAGTGTGTCAAGGACTTGGTGAGGCAGGCTCAGAAAATAATCCGTGGGATTGCCTTTGCTGCTTCCATTAATTGCATTGTCCATAGAGGCAGCATCAACAAATCTATGGTATCAGACACCACTACAATGCCAGGCTGAGGAGCATGAGGGAGCTGTGCTGGCTGTGTATCTCCTGCTAAGGGAACAGCACCTCACCACCATGATGTGGCATTCTCTTCCTTTGGAGGTAGCAAGGAGAAAAGGACTGCTGTCTTGTCATAAATCTCCTTTTTTCACAGAGGTTATTTGCCATTGTCACAGTAAGCAGTATGGTTTAGTCATTTCTATAAATAGTTAGCTCTCTGCTAGTATAACTATATTATCTAATATCGTTAACTAAAGCCTCAAGAAAGACTATTCCAAAATGATTGACTTCGTTACCCCTGGGAGTAACCAAGACATGGGTTTTGGATTCTTTTACCAAGAAAAGGTGATATCCTAAAAGGTCGTTTACCTTGCACTCAGCAGAGGCAACTGAACAAATTATTCTACACCAACTGCTCCTTTGTAACCTACAGCTCAGTAAAGGGGGGCTTACCTGATGGCAACTGCTCCTGTGCATATGTCTAGACTGAAGACTGCAACAGCTCACATCCCAGGGAAAGAAAGGTGTAAAGTCTCACTGCCTGAGGGTAGCTTGTTTCTGCCAACAGCCACGGTCACCGTGTTCAGAACATACAAGTTCTTAAGTTCAGGGGTTTCTTAGATTTTAGTAAATACAGATAGGCTTGACAGACTGGTATCCTGGTACAAATGCAGCGCATGTTTCTTGATTCCTTTAAGCTGTTATGAAATAAGAAAATAGAAGTTTTACAACTTGAGATTTCAAGTTCCACAATTTCAAACTTCCCTGCCTGGTACTACTATCTCATTACAATCCTGGCCTCAAGCAGCAATGATTTTTTTATTCTTCCTGTATCTGTATCACTATGGTTTAAAGTCTAATTGGGCAATGAGCTGCTAAGACAGCAGCCCCTCAGCAGGGGATCACAGCAAGAATACGGGTATTTGGGAAGCGCCTACTCCTTTAAACTGCCCTCACACCTGCCTCGTGGCGGTTCTTCTGTTCCCATTTACTTCTTCCACTCTCATCAGCAGGCAGCTTCCTCATGTAACTCTCTGTCTACCTCTCTCAAACTGATTTCCAGACTCCGGCCTTCCAACCTCCTACAATATCTGGCCCTTTAGCACAAAGGAGAAAAGAGCAGCAGATTCATGAGCTGGCAGGTACATCACAGCCTAAGGACTGTGACTGTCTTGTAGCAGCCTGCAGTCTTATGCACACCTCCTCTTGCCTTTTGGAGATGCCCCTCAAAACACAAAGCATGGAGAAGTCTAGTGACTCTGATACCACCTTTTTCCTCATGTGGGAGCACTGGAGTAAATTATACTGTTTCTCTCTCCTGTAAATTCACTTAGAAAATACCAAAACATTATCGGCACAATATATTAGTAGACTGGAATAAATACACAGGGGGCATTACTTCTTTGCTGTGGAGCAGTCATGGGACATGATTATACAAGACCAGGGGCAACATCAACCACCTTCACTGAAAGCAGAGGGATCTGACCCCAATGAGAAGCGCGGGTGTTTCATGCCATAAGAGAACACAGAGAGTACACCTTCTACATGACATGGACCCATATGCAGTAGTCAGATGAACAGGCACCAGCAGATGGTGTCCCAGAACAGGTACAGTACCATCTCCTGGGGTTTGCTGAGCGTCACACACTGGCTCAACCTCAGCAGAAATGGCTTCCTCTGCACAGCTCTTTGCACGGTGCTCTTACCGTTTAGTGTCCCTGAAAGTCAGGAGAAGATAATTTCAGTTTCCATAATTATAAATTTCCAAAGTACCAATTCATTTAATTTAAAAAATACTTTTATTAAAAAAATTAATCACGGGAAAAGCTTACAAACAGCAAAGCCCCTTTACAAGAAATCCTTCAGAGAATATGACTAATGTGTCTGTACTTTTTAAATACAATAAAACATTGAGTCAAGGCCTACTCATTTTCTTACTCTGATTTTTTTCTTTTGTTGTTTTCTCTTTACAATCTTTCAATCATTTTCTGGATGGAAAAAACTATCAGCTTAGTTTCTGAATAGAAGTAAAAGTCCTTCCACTTCTACTTAGAATTCAGGATTCTCACAAGCACTGCAGTGCAAGAGGCCCCACGCAACTCTTTGTCTACAGCAGCATGAGAAATGCATTTCACTTTCAGCGCACTGCATGGTACATCTGGAGCTCTCTCAGATCCAATGAGCCTGATTTTGCTGGGGTTTTTTATAAATTTTATAGATTTAAAATGAACGTTTGGACCTTCGTGTGCATATATTGATAAGAACTGGGCAAACTTTTTAACGTCAGTCACTGCATTTGTGCTTGCAAAGGAACTTGTGTGTGAGCTCCTAATCAGATACCCTAGTGACAGTTACCCAAAGCATATTTTACTATGTTTTAAAATAATGCTTGATATTAGTATCAAGTATCCACTTGGTGGAGAGTATCCACTTCCTCAACATTTTAGGCATTTCATGTTATTAGGCAAACAATGAATTGCATAGAAAAAGGAATACTAAAAGAATATTAACATGAAAAAAGAAAGATCTCAAACGTTACTAATTCCCAAGTGATTGTCCTTTTTGTGCAGACATACTGTAAGGACTGAGAACAACCCACTTTGTCTTCTAGGAGTTCTCATAGCCAACCACTATTTCAGTCTTCACACCCTACCCCTCATCCCAGAGCCTAAGTAGCACCTTTCTGCCACCTACATCCATCACCTTCACCCTTAGGTGGCCACTGCCACAACCTGTCACACCTTTCTTGGAGCCAGTTGCCTCCTGCCTCATTCTGTCCCGCAGCACACTACAGGCATCCCTGCAAGTCTTTTTTCCCCACTGCTCTTGCACCATTTCCTCTTCCTCAGCTGCTCTCTCTCAATCCTTCACTACTACATCTCATTATCTGTCTGAGTCTGCTCTCCTCTGCAGCCAGGGCTGGCTCCTCTTCTCATCTGCATCTTAGCCAAGCTCTAGGAATACCACAAGTAGCATATAAATAGCTTATTTTTCAACTCACTGGCATCCAAAAAAGTTGAATACAACTTTTTACTGGTGCTAAACCAATCCTGGGGAGAGGGGAACTGGAAAGACAACTTAAAATAAAAAGTAAAAATCTTTCGGAACTGAAAAGGTTGTTTTATATTACAGGCTGCTTTAAAATACTACTTAAAAATGTACATTTAAACATGAAGAATTCAAAAAATTTTAAACATTGTTAAAAATCTCACAACCATGTGTGTTTGCTTTCTTTTTCCAGAAGTTGTCACCCAAAGGCAAAAGTGAATCTATTAATATAATCATGAAATACTACAATACATTATACTGGCCCTATTTTTGGAAGTGGCAGAACTACTCTTGCTTGCCTTTTTAAATGCAGATCAACACAGACATCCCAAAGGTGTAAGTCATCCATCAGGACCAAGAAATTGCATGTACAATTCATGTAGCAACTATGTCTTTATAATAGATGAACTTTATTCTGCTTTTCAAGCCAAACAACTTATAGGTAGGTACAACTACCTACAAATAGCTGAACTAGCAAGACCACAGTCATACCACAGAAATATTGTGTAAATTCAGCTATAGTGAGTAGAAGCACTGTTCACTTGAGCAACTTTAAATTTTCTTCCCAGAACCTACATGCTGAAAAGAATTATCATCCCTGTTCCACGTACAATTAAATTAAGACACAGACAATTTACATTAGCTGTACTTGGTTGCACAGCAACTCAAATGGTAAAACTGGCAAAAAAAATTCCAGATATCCTGACCCTTCTGTTTTAACTATATACCAAATCCTCCCATTCTAAATTCCCATGTGCCTACACACATGTTGTTCCAATTTCATTCACTCATTATTAAAATTAACTGACGCTCCCCTCCATAAAAGTCACCCGTTTAAAAGTGAATGCTCTTAAGCACAGGAATTTCCCAACAGTTTGGTATTTGTAGAAACTCATTTGCTTCCATATAAATGACAAAATAGCACATCGCAGCTACAGTAGCAAACTGAACATTAGAGACTGCTGCCATCTTACTCGTTTTGCTGCTGCTATTGCAGAAACTCATTTCATCTCTCTCTCTCAAATTCTATATAAGGAAAACAAGAACACCACTACTAATTTTCTTTGCAAAATGCATTAAGACGTATAATTAACACTGCTATTCGAGAGGTCAGTATTATTTCAGAATATCAAGACTAAGAAGCTACAAGAAGCTACCTGTACAACACAAACATCAGATAATCCTAGTGTTGAACCCAGCAAAGAGTAAACACAACTCCTTTTTTAGGATAAACTACATGGCTACAACAGCACTGGTTGGTTTTTCTCCCACAATTATGTGTTTGGTAAACACACAGAAGGATTATTTCTTTTCAGTTTTATAATTTCCAGTTTTAATATTAAAATAGATGGCTTTGGCTATTTTATGTTCCCCATAAATAAATTAATAATCCTCAAGGGAAAATGAGTGGGAAATTAACATGTGTAAATCTATGGCGTTATTAATGATGTTTTTGCTAACATTTCTGCTGAATATTTATGCTTCCTGTTTAGCATTGGAAATTTGTCTCCCCCAGATCTTGGTTTCACTCTTGGTCTTTTTCTTAGGCATTTAAATGGAACCTTTTGACATTTTTGTTTAGCCATGTGTAGCTAAGGTTTTTGGAGGCACAGTAATAATACTGCTCTATGAGATATATCATAAAATACACAATGTCTCATAAAATATTCCTCCAGTTTCTCTGAATGTACAATCTAAATGTGTAGATCTTTATAGATACCAAACTTCATTACACTTCAGGCATAACTGAAGAACTAAGTCTTGCAGAGACATTTAACAAAGGGATTTCCCCTTTCCTTCCTTAGGCACTAACCATATGTACAACAGATAGAAGCAATCAATACACAATCCCTGTGTATAATTTCAACTCTCATTGAATCAACAGGATTTGACAAACAGTACCTTGCAAGGAAAGCACATAATTTTGCTTGCTAGATTCTGGCCTTAGGACACTTGCTGTTTTTTTCTCTTTTAAATCTATGACTATATGGACTCTCCCATGTAACAGTTCATGAAAAACAGTTTAATAGCCATGAGTGAACTACTTACTGCCACACAAGCAGCACAGTAATCACTTGTAAAATCTTACATGGATAAAGAAACCAGTGTTAGGGAAAAATCATCTACCATATAACAGAGAATGCTCTGGAAGCAATGTCATTAACACAAGACCTACGTTGGTAAGGCAGCAGCAGCAGTGCATCTCCAGCCAACAGTCCCTGAATGAGGTACTGAATTCTCAGTTTGAAAAAGCCCTCTGATGGTCTGAAGATGAATATGTACAATTGGCTGAACAGGTACAGTGTGAGTGTCTTCAGCACACACAAGAAACTTGCAGCACACTCATTACAGAGTTATTCTACATATATATAAAATGATGCAAGTACTCCAGGTAGTAAAAAATTGTCTCACTCTGAAGATAATGCTGCTCAGAAAGAGGTTTTGTAGCAAAGCTAGAAAAAACACCTTCTTCTCTCCACTTCACTCCAAGTCTCAGGGCATTTCCTTGAAAAAGTGCATTCTTCATGTTACTAGCTTTCGAGCATAATGAGCGCACGAGAAAGCCATAGGGAGAGGGACAGAGACCAACAACAGACCTTCAAATCTCCAACTCTTACGGTAAAAGCAGTGAATTTCAAATATGAGGTGTCACTGTAAAAACTGTTCTGAGACACAAAGTTCATTTTTTTCACCTGTTATACATTACAACAGACTTCATTAAAATATCACCTACAGTCTCTTCCCTTTTGGTCTGTGAACTAGAATTTAACCTTGGACCCTGACAGATCCTTACTTTAAAGAATCTTTTATAGGATTATACAAACTTCTACACATTACTCTGGCAGATCACTGCCTAGTTGCTAAAGCAGTAAGATGGTGCAACCAGGATAATGAACCACATCTTAGATGCTGGTGTCCAAAATCCATTTTCACTATGGCAATCCAGGAATTAAGTGTAATAAAGTAATAAAATTACTTTGGGAATGAACAGAGATAGCATCCAGAGATAAGGAGCGTGGTTTTTTCAGAACTACATTTCGGTCTTACTACTATCATTAAGCCACAGTGTATTATTTTATCACCAATTCCAGTGGGGAAAAAACCTATAGCCAAAATCAGGAGATATTTATAAGTGCTCCAAAGCTGTACATCAAAATGAAGTGACTCATCAATGCAAACCACTTCTTGGTTTCTGTGAGATCAGGATTAGGACTGGATTATTCAGAAGTTGGCACAAAATTCCTCCAAAACGCAGTGGTGAAATTTCACTCTCATTTACTCAAGAGGAAGAATAAAGCAGGAGTCAGCAACTTTCCCAGGTAACGGGGAGGCAGTGTCATAGCTAAAATGACAACATGGGAGTCTCCAAACCACATCGCTCCTTAAGGTCATACTACACCACACCAGGTAATCCTACAAAAACCTATCAGGATTGGACAGAAAGGAAGAAATTAATATACAGTCATCTAGGAGAACAGGAAGAATTAGACTATATACCCAACTAAACAGGCAGGAGAGGAAAAACCCTGAATTACCACAAGCAAGGAGACACCATACACCATAGGGGGAAACCCCTACGTTCTACATATGAATCACATTTGTTAATAATGAAATTATAACCCAAACCACAAAAGGTATTCTGTATTCAGTCTAACTTTTTAAAATAAAAAGATAGGAAATGGAGTCAAAATTGCTATTGCTTTTTGCACTGTAAGAGAAACCTGTCTCAATCACAGCCTTTGTGCACGTTTGTGAGATACTGGGAGATCAGTTTTAGCAAGGGAAGATAACCTACCATTTGGAATACTTAGTATTCAAGATGAAACAAATTTTTAGAGAGATGGTTTTCCTGGTGCTTAAGTCAAGAATAGCTGTTTGGCATAAAATAAATGAGAAAAAAAACCAACCCAACCCCAAAAAAATTCTTTGTACTAGAGCTACCTACATTACCTGAATCAGAAGCCCTTGGTCCCTCTCTCATTCTCTTGTTCCTTATCTCACATTTGGTTGTGAAGCCATAGGAACCATCATTCCCTGTGCTCCCTACATACCAACCAACATAATTTAAGTTGTGGTGTATTTGCAACATGAAGGAGAGTATCTCAAGACTCTGAAATGGCTTTATTTAACAATGCTCACGAAGACAGCTGCAGAGAAAACCTGCAGTCCAGTACACCATCAACAGTCAGGCTGGCTTCCACCTGTTATGCTGCTTGCTAGGGTTCAAAGTGGTGAGTACATTTCCAAATGTAGCCTGTGAGATGCCTCTTCCCTGGAGATGTTCAAGGCCAGGCTGGATGGAGCTTTGAGCAACCTGGTATAGTGGGAGCTGTCCCTGCCCATGGCAGGGGGAGGTTGGAACTCGATGATCTCTAAGGTCCCTTCCAACCCAAACCATTCTATGATTCTATGAAAGATCCTGTTTCCATCCTCCTGTTAAAACAGGATGTATGCTGCATTCCATACTCCTGCTACCCATATGCACATCCACTTTCTATATAAGCCTCCTGCAGTTGCAGTCATTAAATAGTGAGATATGCTACAATGTTTTATTTCACAGGTAAATGCACTAAATTTTAAGTGCTGAAAGACTCAAGCTGAGAATCTCCACCTGAAATCTGATCCATGTTTCCACTACATACCATTTCTGCATTACCAATGCCCTCTGCATTATCAACTAGAATTTCTCAACGTCGCAGGGTTGCTCCATCACTGTGGCAACATAGTCAAAATCTAGGTTTAAAAGCCAAAGACAGTGAACTCTTCTTAAATTCTAAAGTCTCAATTCTCTTAGTCTCAACTAAAGTCTTCTAAAGTCTAAAGTCTCAACTAGTACTTTCAAAGGAGTGACATTTTTCATTTGGGGATAAATGGAAAAAAGATCTACCATGACCTTTTGTTTTTGTATACATGTCACACAGTGCTTCAGAAAAGCATACAGAGAAGTATACATCTCTCTCACCACTCTATTTTCTACAGCAGTTGAATCCCTTTTCACATAAAGCAGAATCCCGTTTCACATAAAGCAGAATCACAATTCATATGACAGTCACTTTTGATGTTTTTGGCAGCAACTGTAGTAAGAATTTTGCTATTACACCTACAAAACTGGAAGAAAAGAGGCACAATATTAGGAAAAATCATAAAACTCAATGGCTCATTTTCACACTGTCTAAAAAAACAGGGAATGGATTCTTGGATTTAAAAAGTCAGAGAATCCTCTTGCAGTCCCCTGGATGTTGGCATCCTAACAAGTGACACCTTCCCAAGAACTCCTTCCTTCCTTCCACTACATATACTTCTTGCCTCTACTTCTTTGTTTTAGGAAACAACTGGTCAGTTTGATTCATCAGTGAATGGTCTCATTTTCTTGAATGCTTAGCATTTTTGAGAGCCTACTTGTATTTGCAATACTAACGGGCTATATGCTGCATCAGATTAAAGTCCCTCACTTTTCCATTTTCCACAAGTGGAAGGTGCATTTATGTTATCTGTTTTCGTGGGGTTATTTTTGTCCATCCTGTTCTCATCTCCCACCCTGGTTTCTCTTCTGTGCAGCGTTGCCATTCAGAAAGCAACACCTTAGCATTTGGATGTAAATCATAGAATTGTCTAGGTTGGAAGAGACCCTTGGGATCGAGTCCAACCATCTACCCTACTCTACAAAGTCCTCCCCTACACCATATCCCTCAGCACCACATCTAATCGTCTCTTAAACACATCCAGGGATGGTGACTCAACCACCTCCCTGGGCAGCCTATTCCAATGCCCGACCACTCTTTCTGTGAAGAATTCTTTCCTAATGTTCAGTCTAAAATGTCAGGTCCATTCCATTGACAGCTTGTCCCCTAGACATGAAGATTATTAGGTGATTACAGTCTAGTAAGCCATCGTCATTTTTATACTTATTTCAGTGACTGATATTCTCTGCGGTTAAAAAGGGAACTTTTCAGTGATCACACATTCACGGTTCTCCACTTTATCTCATGGAGGTCAGCCTTTCACTGTGCTGTACTACTGATATGCTAACACTAAAGAGCAAATCCAAAAGATGTTGTCCTTGAAGAGCTTTAAAATCGAATAGGCACAAAATGACACATTCGAGTGCCTCTCTGCTCCTATTCATTTATATCAAAACCTTTATATTACTACAAACTTTTAAACTTGGATCTGAACAGGGCAGGGGACAAACTGCTTGCTCTCTCACGCATTTGGTTATGGAATTTATGACTGAAGTTGCTATGATGCATTTGCCACCAATAAATCACTGTCAATCTTTCCTTCAGCAAGATATGGAAAGTAAAAAGTACAGTAATTTGAATAACGGTGGGAAGACGAATACCCCAGCAAATTTCTCCATCACTTTTGCTTCCACTGCCAAATTTGTCAATAAGAAAGTCCAGAGACTGAGTGAGAACTCGGCACTAAAACTTCAACCTTGCTTTCCACAGTATAGTCTACTGACCTTTATATCTTATCTCCATAAGCAGGGAATCACCCAAAATATGTCTATACTTTGTGCAGAGCTTGTACGCAACCTAAACTCATACTTTGTGGTTTAATAGATTTCTCATATTCTATCAAGATTGCAAAAATAGAGCGAGAAAAGAATAAACTCTAATCAGATCACTGTGGTCCTTTCAGAAACCTCTAACTACATGATCAAAGTTTCAATTTCCTGCACGTTTTGTTACTGATGAGCAAAAGTAAATGGTAATATACAGATATAATGAGGTCACAGACCAAATGATTTTATGCTATTTGGATACAGTAGCCCATATCCCTCAGATAATAATCCATTGCTTCAGAAGAATGCAGTTTCTCTTGTGAAAAAGTCACATTCATTCTGCTACTATGCTGTTCAGTCTTGCCTCTCTGAAAACTACTTCCAAAGCTGCAGAAATGTAAAAGCATCTTTCCCAAACTCCAGAAAACTCGGATGTGCAAGATTTAACACCTGAACTCTACTGAACACAAGTTTTCTAGAATCATTATTACCCATCATTATTTAGGAGCATGTTCAATGTACAACAGTAGCTTCTCTCCTTCTGCATTTATAAAGTTAACAGAGTAGGTTTGGATTCCTCTTGTCATGCTTTGGCATTATTGTGACAGGAATAACAAAATAATAGTGCGTGTACTTAAACAGAAAATATTTTCTAAGTCTGAAGTGTTTCATGTTTCTCTTGAAATTTTGCCAGATAAGTAGTCTCCACTGGTTTGGAATTTAACACCCCCAGTCTCCTAACTGGCTTAGTACCATAGAAACTTACTCCTCCCATTCCAACACGTATCTTGGAAAAAAATCTCTTCTACCAAGATCCACCAATTTTTCAGGGGATTTTATGATGCTCTTTAGGCACCAAAGGGAAGAATTACACTATAGTTTCTGATTTCTCTATTTAGCCTGAGAGATGCGTGTGAGCTGATAGGGCTGCTATACTAATCGTCCAGATCACAACCTAGCTAGAATGCACAGCATCTCCTTTCCAGCCCACACAACTGCATTTCCTTTCTGAGAAAACCGAGGTAGAGGAGGGAAGGTGACGCACATATGGGTCGCGCACGGGTACAGGGTCATGACGTGGCTGGGACAGACATGCAGATCTAGGGGCATGCGCTCTTTTAAAATTACCACAGGACTTCAATTATGAAACTTGCTGTTACCATACTGTGATGGATAATTTTTATTTTCTGTTTTCATTGTCATTTTTTCACATACTTTCTACTTTCCCCAGAAAAGGGTGCACAGCATATTCTAGATACTGCTGTCCTGAGTAAATGAATCATTTGGTAGAAGACTTCTTTTAGCATTCATACCTATGAGGACACTTCCCAACCTTCTCCAGCTCATCTCCAAATCTCTCCCCTTTGCTTGCACAAAGCTTGTAAAAAACACTGCACGGCTAACTGTTAGCCTAGCTATTTCTCACCAGCCTATGCACTGGATATTAGACATGACAAATGTATTTTCAGTCTCACAAATATTTGTTCCATTGCTCTTCTGTACTCTGTTAGTTAACAGTGGCAGACTCATCTTACTATCCTGGTGGCTAGTAAATGCCTTCCTCAGCCAAGGAAACAAGGTAAGCTGCGTCACGGAGTAGTTGCAAAAGAGCAAAACTGGCAACACACACACACACACACACACACAAATCAAAGGAAAACACACTCGTTATTTTATTGCAGAAGAGAGTACAGAATGACCCCAATACAACTGTGGAAATCACCTGACTGAATCAACCAACCTCTCTAATGACCCAGTAGCAAATGCCCTTATCTCCCAACAACTGCACAGTAACAACTATTCGAATGTGCAACAAATCAAAATATCTAACAAATCAAACAAATTTAGGCTGTGTCAACCCATACATGTGAGTCCAAGTTCCTGCTACCCCAAGGGCTTTACAAACAACAAAATGAGTTCTCCTAATGTAAAGACCAAGTCAGAAATTACTACTGCTCTAGCTCTCTTAATATAATGGTGAAGGACTTTTGCAGACCTTTCAATAGTCTTAAGATAAATAAGGATTTTATCCTAGCTGAAGTCAAAAGGGCATCAAGAAAAACGGTCATAAGCGTAGAACCACATCCATAGCTAGAAGTGACGACAGAGTGAGGCCAGACTGCTTAAATAAGATTCTAAAACTGAGGTCTATCTGCCCAGAAATAATGCAACAGGTTAGGCATATCCTCTTGCCACATTTAGAAAGCTGTATGTGTAGATTTAGATAAGAGAGGGCTCCTCATTGCAGGGGAATTCATGCAGCCTTAACTTTGTGATGGGTGTGGCAATTTCCCTCTGCAGGTAAAAAACACCTTTGCTTCCTCACAACATCATCTGAAACTTTATTACTGATAGGTCACCCATCTGAGAACATTTTTAGCATCCCAAAAACCCATAAAGATTTCCCTAGTAAGACTCTAGTCTTCCTACTAAATTAATAAAAACCACATCACTATTTCATTTACTGTATTCCATGGCTGACTTTAAACTTATCTTACTGAAAATACCCATCCATTGGAGTACTTCGGTTTTCCTGAAACTGATTCCCTGAGTTTCCTCAGTTCCTACCTTCTGTCTAGAGGTTAACAATCATATCTGGGTGGCAGCAACAATCATATCTGGTTCTCCACATTAAGGAGAACTGGCAAAACGTCATCTTGTCCTTATCTGGATTGCTAAGTCTCAAGCAATACGCTACAAAGTGGGTCTGCACAGCAGGACCCAAAGGAGGCGTCTCCTCAGTTTCAGCCTTCTCTTTCTCATGTCTTGACTGTCAACTCCTTACATAAATGGAGAGATCTGTACAGAAGCTGCTGTATTTATTCTTCACCCCAAGAATCATAAATCTTTTTTATTTATTTATTTTTAAGGCTGTGCTCTCTAGCAATATTTTCTTTGAAAATGACACTAACAGACAAAAGCAAGACAGAAGATGAGTGAAAAGAGGAACTACAGATATTATTTATCTGGTCTCAGACTCCAGAAATCCATAGCTATCCAAAAGTATTTTTCATGTTATGCAGTTCAGGATCACAGAACACGTATCTGGAAAGAAAAACATTTCTGTGTCATTGCAAACATATAACGAAGCTTTGGTTGTGAGATGGTAACATGCACTTTATCTGGTTCGCACCAACTGTTCTGCATGTAAGGATTTGCAAAACTTATGCCACATTAAATCCAATATACCTTTGGCATCTGCCCAGAACTTCGCACAGGCAGGTACAGGTGAACAAAAATCTGGTAAGAGGACTCTGCTGAACACTTTGTCCCCTTCCATCAGTTTGTCTAACAGAACACAGTATTTACCACCCCTTCCATACCAAGATTATCACAGCTAGAAAATAACTACAACATCTTATCTGGTGTTTGATTTAGCAAGATTTGCTGCATTCAACTCCCAGCACTAATATAAGTCAAACAGCATCACATCACTGGGAACAAGTGAACAAAGATGATTCGAGATTCGTTAATTCAATAGAACCTGAATGGGGAAGATATAGGTTGTATCCTACTAGAAAGGCACATTGTGATGGTCCCATTCAGCCTACACATGAGAAGTACTTCAGAATGTAAGTAATACAAACAGCAGAAAAGCTATTTTTGCTCGCTGGCTTCTGCCAGCACTTCAGAAACAGCTGGGTGAAATTTCAGCCTCCATATCATCACAGTGTAAAGAGATGCTTATCTCAAAAAGTTTAGCAGTCCATTTAGAAATAAAAATCAACCATTATGGCAAAAGTAGCACATCTCAGAAATAACCCTCTGACCTACTGCATATACTGCTTCATATTGTAAATGTGTCAAGTGTTTAATGTTAACCAAAAAAAGGCACAGTGCTAACACTTATACTATTGAGACACCTTGAGCCCTATAAACATTCAGCTCTGATCACTTTACTGATGACCTTATGCCAAATCAACTGATTTTGTGATTTTTCTATACATTAAGAAACAAAATACTTGTGACAAGCTAATGATTTTAAAATTAACTAGATACTGAATTGCTGTGCCTAATAGGAACAAATGTAGAACAAATCATAAAAACTGTGATCTAGATAGGGAGAAATATTTTTAATAGTAAAAAAGCACTGCAGACACATATGAAATTCAGCCTTTTTATCACAGCGTTTGTGTTGGGACCAAAGATGGCTTTGCTCCATCTATGTTAGTAATGAAATTATTTTCAACATGAGTGAAAGGGAAAGAACCGGGAACATTCCTTAGCTCTGAATCAGCCACTGACACCCACAGAGGATTTTCCTAGTAAAAGATATTTTTTCTTTGGTTTTAAGTTCAAATTCATGTCATACCAGGTCACTAGTATGGAAATTTGCCCTTATAATCACTATTACATTTGCATTTGTATTCATTATTTCTGTGGTGTAATCCCTTAAAACTCCCACTCTTAAGACTGAAGAAAAATGCAACTTTTAGTTGTTTTGGGATTTTTTAAATTGATAAATTAATTCATCTACTACAAGAAGAATAAGGCACTACCACAAATCTCACATGTTGTCTTTGGGACAAAATGGATACACTTGCAAGGCAGAATTTTAAACACCATCTATGTTGAGTAAAAAAGAAACCACAGCCTCTTCATTTGATCCAGCATCCTTGTTTCCCTGACCCGCATCATTAAGGGTTGGTGAAGATACAACCACCTTAAGAAAGGATCCTGCTACAAACAACAGCTGCAAATAATCCATTCCAACCCTCTTTCAAAAAGGTCTCCCAAGTCTAACATTTTGTTTGACAGGATCAACAGAGGATGCCTATGGGAGATACTTCTCCAGTATAGAGTCAGTTAGGATTTGTGGTTTAAGAGCTTCTTGAATAAAAAGCATGATCTTTGTTTTTAAAGGAATAAAGATATTACTGGAGCTATAAACCTGTCTAATGGCAATGAAACTATGTAAGCTTTTGGAACCCACAGCACCCTGTAGCAAGGAGTTCCTCTGCTTAACTACACTGAGATAGAAGAAACCTTCTTTTCATTTGGAACCCAACATCTCATCTTTTTTCACTATTTATTCTTCAACTAAAGAAATATTTCTTCTTTACCCTCTGTCAGCTTACTGAGTTGATAGGTCTCTAATGTCTGTCTTCATTCATATCACTTCCAGTGTGAAGAGTTTGAGTCTACTTAGCCATGTCTTGCATTTTCATTCCATTGGTCACTTGCTTTGCCATTATCTGTGCCTAGACATGGGGCCAGAACCACACACACAACTGAAGATGTGGGTGCACCTCAGATTTACACAGCAGAGGTTTGTTCTCCTTTCCTAGTAGTACCTAGCATTCTGCCTTTTGATTAATACTGGATACTGAGGTGAAATTTAAATTGAACTACTCTTAGCGCCAAGATAGCCTTCCTCAATGGCATCAGCTACATCTTACCCATGTAAGATCAGGACAATTCTTCCTTAGTTTTAGGCCACTAACACATAATTTAAAAAAAAGCTATTTTAATAGAGGACTTTCTGTTGAGTATGAGCTGAAGTCTTATTTGACATCCCCAGCTGGTATCTAAACTACCATCTGTATTCACAAAAACAGCTTAGCTATGATACACTGGACAGATGATAGCTTGCTTCTGTCTGCAGAGGATACAAAACCGGGAGGAGCAGCTGATAGACAAGCTGGTTGTGCTGCTGTTCAGAGGGACCTTGATAGGTTGGGGAACAACAAAGGGAAATGTAAAGTCCTGCACATGGGGAGGAATAACCCTCCCCAAGGAAGACAAGGTTCATGCCATCTTATAAAGGCGTACAAACATCTGATTTGGGGAAGGGGGAGGAGTAAAGAAGATGGACCCAGACTCTTCACAGTGGTGCCCAGTAACAGGCCAAGAGGCAATTGGCACAAACTAAAACACAGGAAATTCCACTTAAAAATAAGATTCCTAAGATTTTATTCATTTTATATTTTATTCAAAATGTCAGCAGTGGTCAAACACTGGAACAGGGTGTCCGGATGGGCTGTGGAGCCTCTTTCCTTGGGGATGCTCAAAACCTGACCAGGCATAACCCTGAGCAACCTGCTCTAGTTGATGCTACTGTGAGCAGGGGCTTGGACTAGACAATCTCCAGAGGTGCCTTCCAACCTCAACCATTATGTGAAAATAAACCCTACTCTAATAGCTAGCTTCTATTTAGTCACCTGCCCCTCCACCCCTGTCACACAGCACCTGAGGTATGAAGACAATATTCAACAGTAGAGCGCTTCCTTCCACTCCAGAAGCTGTAAGGGAAGTAATCTGTTGAACATGTAACAGGCAAGGAAAATGAGCAATGCATGAAGGAGTGTTATTTTCAGCCTGGGTAGAGCTACTGCGTAAACTCATCTTCTCATGGCAACTGAGACAAAGATATGCACAATCCTTTCCTAAGAAGCCTTAAACTCTGCTAGGGGCTCAAGATGCATTTAATATTTATTACTATTTGCAGCAGTTTAACCCCAGCTGGCAACTAGAACCACGCAGCCACTTGCTCATCCCCTCCCTTTTCCCCCAACAGGAAGAGAAAGGAGAAGATGGAAAAAACAGGATGGGAAAGGAAGAAAAAAAAAAAACCAAAACACTTCTGGGTTGAGGTAAAGCATAGTTTCCAGGAGGATGTGCTCCATGATCTTGCTGGGCATAGAGATGAGGCTGACCAGCCTGCAGTTCCCTGGGTCTTCCCTTTTTTCCTTTTTAAACATGGGGATTATGTTTCCCCATTTTCAGTCAGAGGGTTCCTCATTCTCCCAGTCCCTAACTTTGCCTTCTGTGACTTGGGTGCGTGGCCAGAGCATCTGTCGGTGAAGATCAAGGCAAAAAAGGAATGGAGTACCTCAGCCTTCTCCATATCCTGGGTGACCAGGTATCCCGTTTCCTTCTGGAAAGGGCCTATATTTTTCCTAGTTTCCCTTTTATCACTAACATACCTATAGGAGTTTTTATTTTCTTGTTGCCCTTGAGATCCCTGGCCAGATTTAATTCTATCAGGGCTTCATCTTTCCTAACCTGAACAAGCAACCAGTTCGCCTGTGAAAAAAAAGTCACTTTTTGACTGTTATATACATCATCTAACAAGAGCAGTGAAAACGTAATTCCTTTTAGCTCTGAAGCTGGAAAAAATAGTTGAAATGACATCACCTTTTCAGCTGTTATTTCACTACAAAAATTCCTAAACTTAGATATTAAGAAACCAGATTCACTGTGACACTTCCTTACACTGAATGACAGATAACTTAGACAATAAATGAAAGCTATGCTATTCTCTACATAGCAGTTGTCACATTTTTTGCTGAAGGAAACACTCAACTAATTCAAAAGAGTCCATATTACACTTTCTGGAGTTCAGATAACTTCAAGCAAAACCTTTCAATAACTGTGACAAATACAGCATAGAAATTGAGAAATGTTATCTGCTTCAACCTATATCGTAAATCACTTGCACGGTGGCTATAACAACCATCATTTAACAAGGAACAGAAGGGAATCTTGCAGCACCAAATAAAACAAGAGATTTGTGAAATATTATTTCCAAATAAAGAGAATCACATATTTTTCGTGTGCGCCTAAAGTCTTCTTTCTAAAAGGATGCTGCTTTTAGGTTTTGAATTACATTTGAAGATGACTGAAGGAAGAAAGCACACCACACCACACAATTCTTTCAGGAGTATATGGTTTAGAACTAAAGTAAGAGCAACACCCAAGTTGATGTTAGCACTACAGTGAAAATAAACTCAAACACTACTGTGTGATTCCTTAAGAAATTAAGGATATGAGAAATAAACATTTGGTATAAATCACCTTTTTGACCACGACAGATTATAGACAGATTTTGAATTATATGACACAGGTCATTTTCAATTGTCAATATGTATTTGCTTTAAAACTCCAGTGTGTCGCTGAGAGTTGGAGAAGCTTCACCAAAGAAAGCAAGATAGCACAGGAAAGAAAAAAACAAGAGATCACCTCAAATCTGACAATTAGCAATTAGGAACAAGATCTTGGAGTTACAGTGCCACACCAATGTCAGTTCAGTGTGCAGCCTATGTTAGAAATGTAAATCTGATGTCAGGAACTATAACCAAAGTAACACAGAAGAAATGAGAAAATAATATCATGCAACTATTGGAAAAAAAAAAACAAACAGAAAAGAAAAAGATGAGTTGCAGTCCCCTCATTCCCAAAACAGAACAGCAGAACTTGAAAGGGCTCAGGGAAAGGCTACAAGAACAATCAAATTTCTATTGTTCTGTACAATAAACAAGTACAACAGGAAAGACAGCCTAGAAAAGAGGCAATTCTTGTGGACAAAGTTCCACATAATTTTGCATGTCATAGCACAGGTAGACGGGAAGACTCACTGTCACTCCTAGTACAAGGACTGAAAGGTAATACCATCACATAAACCCAGCAGGAACCAGGATCAAAACAAGCAAAGCCACAGTAGGTAGATTTGTGGAACTTGTTAACCATTCATGTTGTGGATGCTAAGAGTTTGCACGGTTCAAGGCAGGGCGCAGACATACACTGCGGGTTAATCAATACAGAGGAGCCACTTCTGACTAATTCTTCTGGGCTGTTTGGAAAAGGGCTCAGGAGTATCAAATGCCCTAAGGTTCTGATTGTGGCCATCTTTGGAGAAAGAACTGAGTTAAATGGACTCTTCAGCTGATGAAGCGTAGTTCCAGAATTTAAGGAAAATAAAATGTTACTCTCCTCCCAGCATTGTTGTTCAGGCTGTTTCAAAACAAATCCTTTGTATCTTCAAAAGAATTTCACTAAATTCCACGGGGTCTCAACAGCCAGAAGGGTTAGCTAACATGGATAGACTAAGAGGAACACAGTCTCTGATCAAACACTTCTACTGCACTAATGCTTGTAACACCCAACCAGGAATGCAGGAAGATATTACTGGCTGTGGGTACAACAGTAGGCAAAATAAGTACATGTGGGGGAGCCCCTGCCCCTCCCCAGTAAATCCCACACAACCAATCCGAAGTGGGAAAAGTGAGCAAAAAGAAAATGGAATCAAGAAACTGAACTGTAAGAGAACGGGTACATTGTCATAAAAATGCCCAGGTATGATTTTTGAGCCTTCATTACTGCCAGCCAGCACTGAGGCTGTACCTCAAGAGCTTTTGTCCCTGTCTAGTGATGAATCTAGGCCATCTGCTTAGCATGTGCATGATCATAGCATTCAGTAAGGTAAAACACTATTCTTCGTTTGTGGTTTGTTAACATCCTGTATTGTTATAATCTGACGCTGGCCTTTTGACCTAGTAGGGGAATTTCAACTTTCATTTTACCGTACATTTCTTAAATCCAAAGACTTAGTCTACCAGTGCATACACCAGTCTCTCTCCCACTGCAAAACAGTAATATTGAAAATCAGAAATCTTTTGCCTTCAGGCTTTTCCTCCAATAGCTAAAATGTGAAAGAAGAAACAAACACAAAAAAAGAATACCCGATTGTACTGGTCTTCCCGAATAGATAACTGCAGAGCTGAAACATGCAGCCTGCCTCTGTTAAAGCCTGTTCATAAAACCTGAGCAACAGACTTGCAAAGAGGATTCCTCCTGAGGCTGATTCTCAAATTGACAAAGATGTGACATAGAAAACTTCATATTCAGTCCCCTAAAACCCACTGTATGATGGGAGAAAAAAAAAAACCAAACAGGGAGGATTTTTGAGATTTTTGGTGCAAGAATGTACACTCTGAAGCATTCATCTATCATACATCTATAGATGTATAGATACATCTATAGATATATAGATATGTAGAAGCATAACATCTATCATACTCCAAGCTCACCACCAACCACAGAAAGAAGTGATCTGGGCAAAAACACTCGGTCTGTAGCTCAAGTAAATTCCCTTGAAAAAGCTCTAGGGACCTAAATCTATCTACTGCAGTACTAGAGCCTTAAACTCCTAACAAGCTTTTTAAAGGAATGCAGGACTGACGTTCTCACAAAGCAAGGTCTCAAAGACTGGCCTTATTTGGTTCATCTGCCATTTAATTGAATGTCTGGGATGCTTTGGAGGGGAGGAGAGAATGACAACACATCTTCTCTTTGATCAGAAAGTATTTTGCTAAGCTCGTCTGTCCCAGCCTGCCTGGTTTTGCACACGCATGAGGACAGCAGTCATCACTGACACTGGACAAAGGCATATAAAGTCCCACTTCAAGAATTACTATTACAGTCTTTCCTATTTGTTCCTTTTTGTTACATGACTAACGAGCAGTATTTAAGAATAGAGCTGTGAGCTCTGCATCACCTACTGTCTCACTTGAGACAAAACACAGTAACTGTATATTTCAGCACAGTAACTTAAAATTTCTCTAGAGCAACTCAAAAGTAGTCTGTGATATCTTCCTGAAGTATTTGAAGGAGAAGTCAAGTTTGCATGGGGGCAGCAAATGGTTCAATCGCTTTTCATGTGGGGTTGCTCGACGGCTATTAAATGAGAATTTCTTAAACCTTTGACACCACTCACCACCCAGTACCATGAGGCTCCAGTGAGACACCACAGACTGATTCTGCCCTGAAAACATGAAAGCGTCTACTGGCTTTTGAAAGGAAAGTATGAAAGAAAGCACCCTTATCTCTCACTCCAGAGTGTCCCTACTACCTTTTAAGTGACCTCCCCCATTCCAAAATGAAAACATTTGAAAGCATTGTTCCAATTTGAGCTACCTAGAGTGTTTGCCAGTCCTCAGTTTCTTCACAACCACAACAAAGGACTTCTTTGTCTTAGGCCCACCAGGATGACTATATTGGTGGCCAAACAGCCTACGCACCACTAAGGCTTACTCCCGAAGGTAACATACCTAGAATACCACCTAAGTATTTACAAGTTTTGGTATACATTACAACAAGAAGTAATTATACAACTTTTGAAAGAATCTCTGCAAAACACCACAAAGTTTGTAACACTTTAACTCTGTAGCTCCTCCCTATCACACTGCACCAGTAGAAGTGTTAACACATGGTGATACCATTCATGAACAACGCTCTGATTTGATTTCCTCTTGTCAGAATACCTCCATTTTGCTTTCCCTTTTCTTAAGCAGACAGAAAAATACACAACATCTAGGTCCAGAACACAAACTTCTCCCTGGGAATCACAAAGAAAAAGAACTTGAAGGACCTATTCAGTTTTTCACCCATATGCCAGCAAAATCAGCAGGCCAAACTCACAGAACTGTGTCTCATCAGCAGTGCATTTATATTGGTCTCCACAGTTCTTCAGCTAAAAGAAGTGTGAAACAAAACCAATAGAGGTTAACGCTTGTATTATTTTGTGGGTATATCAGGAACACTTTTAGCAGGTTTGGTGTACACTCAACTAAGAGGAAATTGGAAACTGAAGTTCTGATACTTGCAACACTAAACTGTGGAGACAGCTCTAAAAAATACCGATTTATATTAAGTCCATTAAATCTGTTGGCCATTCTATACACATGTAAAAACAACTACTGGGATCATTAGCAAGTACCATCAACTGTTAGTATAAAAAGGTCAAGAGAAGAGCCTACAACCGTTACCCTTGTCCTATTGCTCCATTCCCTGGTCAAGAGTCCCTCCCCATCTCTCCTGCAGGCCCCCTTTGAGTACTGGAAGGGGCTATAAGGTCTCCCTGGAGCTTTCTCTTCTCCAGGCTGAACAACCCCAACTCTCCCAGCCTGTCCTCACAGGACAGGTGCTCCAGCCCTCTGATCATCTTTGTTGCCTCTACTGTATGCGTTCCAACAGGTCCATGTCCTTCCTGTGCTGAGGACTCCAGAGCTGGACGCAGTACTCCAGATGGGGGTCTCACCAGAGTGGAGCAGAGGGGCAGAATCACCTCCCTCGCCCTGCTAGCCATGCTTCTTTTGATGCAGCCCAGGATGAAGTTGGCCGTCTGGGCTGCTAGCACACATTTCTGGGTCATGTTGAGCTTCTCCACCCACCAGCACCAATCCATTCTCCGCCCAACCTGTATTTGTGCCTGGGATTGCTGTGACCCAGGTGCAGGAACTTGCACTTGGCCTGGTTAAACTTTGTGAGGTTTGCACTGGCCCACGTCTCAAGCCTGTCCAGGTCCCTCTGGGTGGCATCCCTTCCCTCCAGTGTGTCAACGGTGCCACACAGCTTTGTGTCATCAGCAAACTTGCTGAGGGTGCACTCAATCCCACTGTCCAGGTCTGTGACAAAGATGTTAAACAGCACTGGTCCCAGTACCGACCCCTGAGGAACACCACTCATCACTGTTTTCCACTTGGACATTGAGCCCTTGACTGCAACCCTTTGAGTGGGGCCATACAGGCAGTTTCTTATCCACCAAGTGGTCCACCCATCAAACTCCTGCCTTTCCAATTTAGAGACCTCCTTGTCCTTCAAATCCTCACAGACTTGCTTTGTAATTTCCCCAGGGACTGTGGTGACACTGACCAGCCTCTAGTTCTTCAGAACCTTCTCCTCATCCTTTGTTTTTGTTGTTGCTCTTGCTTTTTACTAGTCAGAAACACCATTTGTCTTTGGTTGCATGTATTTCATATACCAACAGAAATGAATATCCAAAACGAGAAAATCCAGTAATGGTGAGTATATCAAATGCTCTGCATTCAGTGAAGCTTGCTTTGAATAATTCAGTTAGAGATGGTTCTTAATCTCTCAAGGAAGAACCACCATCAGCAGCATTTATGAGCCATTTGATGCAATAATGACTTGTATTGAAAAAAATGGACTAAGCAGACATTTGTGGTAAGACATCACTTCTCTAAAAATGAAAATCAGGCCACACAGCTGGGCACAAGGCAGATTCATGATTGTCTAAAGATGCAGAGGGGAGACCTGTACTATGAGATCTCACTGCACTGTTAGGGAGAATGCGCTTAGCTGATGTTAACTATGGTGACGGGCTCCCCTAAGTCCATCACCCCATATATTAACTAAATCCACACCTATTAAACAATTACAAACAAGACTTCTAGCAGGATAAAATCTCATTTGTCAGACTAAAATTACTTTCCTCAATAATAGGCTCGTTAATAATTACTAGAACTTTTTTGAAAAAAAAAAAGTGTTCCCTCTTAAAATTATCTTTTCAATGAAAAATTACTTCAAACACAGGTTTTGTGAAGAGATTCCCAATCGTTAACTATTTTCAGATCATTTTAGTTAACCCTCCAAAACCAAAAGCCCTTCTTTAAAAAAAAAAAAAAAAATAAAAAAAAAATCAACAAACCACTGATATTCTTGCAGGAAAAATTCACTCTAAGAATTACTCACTTTGGGGGTTTTTTTTGGCACTTTCTCCTGAAACAGTGGGCACTTACCCTAATCAGGGACAGCATTCAACTGGTTAAAACCACTGTTCTAATCCAATATGGCAAGAAAAAACATTTAATGCTTTCTCCTGGTTTTTCTTATCTTTCCTTATAAGCACAGCCATCAGTTCACTCCTATATTTAAATACTAATACATTATGGAATCCATTGCATTTATCTGAAAACCGTTCTTCTACTAGTACCTATTAAAAATGTGCCGCAACATGGAGATACCAATTACTGGCTGTAACTCAGATATTGCCATGGTTGTTCTTACTCAACAGAAAATACAACAGTCGCCTATTCAATATGTTAGAGATTTTGAGTTTTAGGATCACAGGGACTTGGAAAGCGAGTACTCCATTCTACAGGGTTTATTAAACTCATATAGTTTAGTGCTAATTTTTTAAAAACTTTCATTCTTCTGTTATTAAACTAAAACCTTCAATAAAATTAATTTTCCATTTCTAAAATGCAGGCAGGGTCATGAACCTCTGCTACGGCTTGACTGAAGCAAAAGACTGAGAAAAGGCTGAAGAAGGAAAGAGGTGTCTATCTCCTTTTGATGGCTTAAAATCTGATGAAAACTGACACTCGATCTTTTATTCAAATCTTCACTTCAACATGTTTACACGATTCTCCTTACTGAGTGGAGTAAGACTACTAAAGGCATACTGCTTTCCTCAGGTTATTGCTTAGAACCAGGAGATCTGCAAACAGGAGACAATTTCTACTATTCAAAATTCTTTAAAACAGTCCTAGAACACAGCTACAAAGAGTTAAATCAACAGACCACGATCACAAATTGATGTTTATCACCTTCATCAGACATATGAACTCTACTGCGGTTCCTATGACTCTACTGACAGTAATCTTGTAAAAGCATGCTACTATAGTAGGAGTCTGAAAAACACCTGCATACGAACTAACACACACCAAACAAGACATTCAAGTGACTCTAGCTGAATACACCTTTGTTCTGGTGAGGAAGAAAGGAGGCAAGCACCTTGATCAACAAGATACCCAATACCTCAATGAAACCAAAACTTCTATCCAAAATTCACCAGTCATCAGGTTTGCAAGGGAAAAAAAAAAAAAAAAAAAAAAAAAAAAAGAGATGCAAGCTTTCAGTTCAGAAAGACACAAAAAAATAAGAGCCTAAACTGAGAGGACTCAGATCCTACGTTAAAACTTTTCCAGACTTTGAAGTTGTACAGATCAGGGGTTTAGTCAGTGTGTGTCATTTACTTTTACTCCTTTTTTTAAAAGGGAAATGAGCCTTTATTCTTTATGTTAGGCACAAGTACTGTAAAAAGTATAAACAATCCACTAAAACAACAGCAAGACACAAATATTCCTCTCCCTTCCCAGCTCCCTGCTCCACAAATATTTTTTCCCTTTAATTTAGTTGCTTTACTGCTAATTAATCTTCCTTGAAAATTTAGGTGAGACTTTTAAATTGTTCCTTAAAGCTTTTCAAATATGGTTCATTTTACAGTGTTTTTCTTATAATGTTGTTTCAGTGTAATGCTATGTTATCTAGAAAGCAAATGAGGTATAATCACTAACTTTTCATAATTATGTGTTAAAATTAAAGCAAACCAAAAACCCCATAGTATGACATGGTCACCAGCACCTGCCCTAATACTTTTTAAAGGCAGGATTGTCAGGATTCAGCATTGGCAGTGCTACTTTAACCTGTATGATTCCTGTAAAGGCAATTTAAAGGAGCAATTTAATTTCCTGCTAAAATGCAATCAACTCCGTGGTGAAGCTGCGATGGCTATCTAAATCTCTTTACCTCTGAACAAAATCCTATGAAATTCCTTGCCCAGTAAAAAATATGAGCTCAGATTGAGTGCAATTACTGAAATCTGACCAGAAGTCCAACACCATACAGACAGAAATATGACTGTATTTAAAAGTTAGAGCACATCATCATATTCTCATCTGAAAAAGCTATCTACCTCTGACAGTGTACGAGCCCCTGAGCATACGCTGAACTACTGGTTTGTTATAATCTGACAGACAACACTTAAGTGAGAAACACACGCACAAAAAACCTAGTTTTAAAAACAGATGAAGACTTTTTGGACACTAATCTATTCAAATGCAATAGTACCACTGGGAATTGTTGGGGGCTGATACCATCATGTCAGCATACCAATGCCACAAAATGACGCAAATGAGATGTTCTTCGTCCCTGTAGGTTCAACTTCTTCCTATGACTTTTGCTCAGATTTGGTTTGTCTTGCATGATGTATGCAGTGAAGACAGAATAGGCTATAAGAGCAATCTACTTTGGAAACTGCTTAGCTAGCAGAGTGAAGACTGAAACTTTTAAGCATGCTGCCCAAAACTTAAGGTATAATGTGAATATTAAGTTGTGGGTTAATGCTAATTGAGTTTGTGCTGTTTCTGGTTTATCAATACACCCCAAGTCACCCCCCCCCCATCAGGCACATGTAATAAAAATTGGTCAAAACAAGATCTGTTGCTTTCTCCTGTTGGCCCACAAAGCCTGCAGCAAAATCTTAAGGGAAAATTAATCAAACTTCTATGCACAATTTATGAAATACTGCATATTCAGATTCACACACCCACACCTTGAAATGCAAGCTTCTTTTAGCTTTTGAAAACAATTAACAGATATAGATCTGATTCCAATTACACCTAGACTACAACTAAAATCGCAGTTTTGTACGCTATGGCCCATAAAGGACTTAAGACAAAAATGTTCTTAAAAGCCCTATGGTCAAAGATGCACGGGAGCTAGTTACCTAAACAGTGTTAGTTCTTTAGCAGACCTGGCTGCACACTTGCCAAAAAATCTGACAGAATGCTCAGGCTTTCTTTTTTAAAGTTCTCCAAGACTTGCAAAAGAAAACAGTAGAATTCTGGGAAAATAAAGTAATAATCCAGTGCTGGCTGTGCTGTATTTTAAGCACTGATGCAAAAAAAACCCCAACACTCCAGCACAAAGGAAGTTCTTGGAGCAACCTCTAATCTAAACTGCCAAAAACTATGCCAGAAAGGTGTCAGATTCAAAATCTCAAATTTAGGGCTTCCAAATATATTTCCATGGAATGTTTTATAAAGAAGAGAGAACAGCTGACACAGGAAAGACTAAATAGTGTTGAAAACAGTAAGCAATAATTACAAACAAAAACATGTCTTGTGCTCACTATTAAGTTATTTCTTAATACTGTACACAGTCAAAACACATTAACTTAAGCCAAACAACTAAAAACCTATAAAATGACCTAATTTTATAAGCACTCTGAAGAAAACCCGACAACCCAGTGCTCAGCAGCTCACCTCTACAGTCATAACTCCTGTCTGAAATTGGTTACTACCAAGAGTAAATACAAGAGACAAAAGATATAGTGTCACAAAGGGTTTCAAACTTCACAAATACTACACGTTTCAAGCTACAATAGGTACTAGGACTTCTGTATGACCATACATATTAAATGCCTGTACTTATTTCAAAACCAGGAAATGAAGACCAAGTTCTCCAGAAGCACTGCTAATTAATACCAGTTTAATGGTCAGCAGACAAACAGGCACTAATAAAAAGAATTATAGTAATGGACTCTATTTGATCCAAGCAAAAGCCCATTTTAACCAATTTTGAAGAGATCCACTCCCTTTCAGATTACATGACCAGAACACGTAAAGTGGGTTTCCACATGTAGTTTTATACGCAATGGTGGGTGAAGCAGTCACCCTCCAGGTCTTGCTCATCCTGAATGCTACAAAATTTCAAACCACAGCGGCGTGCAAACCCAGAATTTATTCCACACAGCTTCAGCACCTAAATTCACTGAGCAAAAGAACCGCGTTTCACGTAACGTTAGAGACTTCTGGGCAGCAGGGGGAGTATTTGTCTCAGAACTACATTCAAAATGAAGAAAAGTCTGAATTTTAAACACTGCACATAGCATTCCAAAGACAGCAGCCAACAGATCCCTGAACCAGAAAAGAAAAGCAATTAAGCAATATTATGCAACATTTCAGTGTCAAATGACCGCTCACTCTCAACTTCAGTACTGTGATAGATACCACAAAATGCAGTGGGTTAGGTAACAGTAAGAAAACCTGTAAATATTTTGAAAAGCAGTGCATTTTCATTATAAGCTGAAGAAAAGTGACAGGTGCACACAAGGAAAAAAGAACAGCATTAAGATACATAGTAATAGAAAAAATGGTTCAACGTCCCAAAGCAAAGAATCCTGCTGGATTTTTTCATAAACATTTTAAATTTGATGGTACAACGACTGACTTATGCACCTAAGCTTACAGTAACTGTCTTTGTAAAGCATGACAGGTAAAACCACCTTCAGACAGGAAGCCAACTTTCTTCCTGTTGTTTAATCAACAATTACTAAAATGAGAATGCTTCTTTCTTCTTCACTTAAATAATGCTACAGAATTTGTGGAAGGCTACATATATAAAGAGAAACAAACAAAATGGTTACATTACACATCTGTAGAAAAACATTTTGTGTGGCAGTAGCATATTCTATGGCATACTCTATGGGGGAGTGGGACAGCACATGAGGGAAAAAGTGTTTCATGCAGAAAGCACAGAGAGAGAGACTGCCAAAACTGAGTGTGGGCTTCTCTTACACCAGCAAATGTAGGTAAAATCCCTCTTGCTTTATAAAAATTCCAAAGTGTCATCAGGAGAGGAAAAACAAAAGTAATGATTCTTGCCATACAGGTAGAACATATGAAAAAATGTGTAATAAAACCCCTTTTACATGACGCCCCCATCTTTTTCCCCCTCCAAGAAAGAAGAGTATAAATACACTAAACAGCTTAATGACAACTTATCAGCTCTCATCATATTCCACAACTCAAATACTAGCATAGAGAGAATCAGAACACTGACACGATGTGCAAAGTACTGATCTTCAGCTGTATTTCAGCAGTGATGCTTATGACTGCAGCTTATGGAGCACCTCTATCAAAAGAAAACCTTCTGAGAACTTTAATAAAAGATTTAGAATTCCTGGGAAAAAGCAAGGATGTAAGTGGTTGATTTTGTTTTATTATAAGATCCTTTTCTATTTATCTATTTCTTTTTTCACAAAACTTAACTTTTTCTCCCCCTTTTCTACAGAAGATTCATTTTGACCTTTACACACCAAATGAGAAAGAGGTGAGTTTAAATTTTCTGTTTTCAGAATAATTTATAAAGTACGGCTACTTTAAAATTGTGCATTTTGAGTTACACAAAAACAATTCGCCTATCAGAAGGACAGACACAAAAGACAAAACTGAATAGTTTGAATTCATTCTAGGGAGTGCAGTTTTTTTAAGACACTTCTGGTTTGGATTTCTATTCTCAAACATTAATAGGCTGATGTGCAATCTAACCTCATTGTTCTGTGCAATATGTAACACAAAATGCATCCTCCTTGTTCATCCTGCTTAATACACAGTTGAATTCACAGGAAAAAATGTACTTTGAATCATTTAAACATCGTATAAGATTTGCAGGAGGCAATACTGTTGTATTAACAGTAACAGAAGAACAATTTTGAGAATGAAACTAGACTTAGATCATTTATATTAAATATCTATATGAAATTGCCTATGTTTTATCTAAACTAGATGCAGAGCCTCGAATAGGTTCTGTTTAAAAAGCTACAAGTCTTCTATATCCCATCAATGATGAAATTCAGTCATGCTCTACCTAGTTCTTTTCAGGAACAAAACTTTACCAAGCCATTCTGCGTATATATTCTATTCATGTTTTATAGTATTTAGTTAACACCTAAGACTTAGTTCCACAAGAATACTATGATTGTGGTTGCTTCTTTCTAAAAAAACTGCACATCAGAGTGCAGATAGTGTTCGAAGCAGAGCTTTACCACAGACTTTTCATCACTGAGAGGCTGCTGATCTGTACTACTTTTCTTTTTAATTCAGTGTGCAAGTATACCAACAAAAAAAGCATCTAGTTTTTTAGTACTGGGAAGCAGTTAAAGTCTTTACACAGGTTACATTAACTACTCTGAACCTCCAATTAAGTTTTTAATCCAGAAGAATTCTCACTTAACAGTAAGTTTGTTTCACTAAAGATTTAAAGCCAGATTCTGCAACCACTTCCTTATCTGAGTCATTTGTCTCATATGCTGGCAACATCAATACGTAATTACCTCAGAGCTCCAGTGCTTAAATGCAAATATACAAGGCTGATTAAACACACACTGTCTGAAATAGCTTGTAAGAGTGATGCGTAAAGTTATTTCTCATATTCAAAAGCCAGATCAGACACAGACATTAAACAGAGCGACCAAAGTGCGTTAACTGAAGATGGCTCTAAAAAGCCACTGTAAAACTGACAGAGGCTTTGACTATCAACCCTTTTGCTAAGATGGAATTTCCGCATGACAACCAGGAGTAAGACTCAGTTTTGGAGCAAATACTACAGCTTCGTGTTCCCAGGAGATACAGGACACTGCAAGTGTCCTGCAAAGATTACTCAAGTTTCAAAAGCTACAGTAATCTAACATGGAACTAAGACCACGTGTAACCTCTTACAATATGACTTCAAGAGGAACAGATGAACATTGTAGGAAACCAACAGATTAATTCCTGATATAAGGATAAAATAAATAGGCAACTGAGATTTTTTTAAGTTGAATCAATTATTCTCAGGAAACAAGTTATACATGTAATGATTTTACTCACTGTTTTAGGAGTGCAGCTGGCAAACTCTACAATGTTACCTGACAGAAATGAACGCCGTGAAGAATGAAATTGAAGATGAGCATGTTCAAACTCTTCTGAATATCAAAAAGAATCTCCGGAGTCTTATGGTAGGCAATCTTTTTACCCAGTTTAAGAAAAAAAGAAAAAAAAAGAAGAAAAAAGTCTTTCAGTGTTAGTGAGAAACAATGCTAGAATAGGTGATTTTATGCCTCATCTCTTAAGAATATAGGATTTTATACAAAGATAGCATAACATTAAACTATATGACATCTATTTGCATGATAATGCAATCAGTAAAACAGATTTGAGCCCTATTAGTTATACAAGTCAACATTTAAAAAAATAAGACTTTTTTTCTTTACTGACTCATGCAAGGCATCTTACACTGATAAAAACTTGCTTTTAGGAGCATAACAATTATTTACATATGCAATGGCTTTGAAAACTGAGCCATAAATTTATGACTGTAAAGGACCGTAGTATACCTTGGTACACTACAGAAACAAATTCCATGGCTAAGAGATCCTTGTATCAGTCTAGAAACCCTTTTCAGCCTAGAAATTAAGATTTGTCTCTGCTGCAGTATTTATCATAGAGAGTGAATGTGTTTAGCTTGTAGTATTTTTACATTTATAAAAATCTCCTTTATAAGCAGACTCTTCATCATATCATCCCTTAAAACTTACCAACTGAAAAAAGCCAATCCCCTGAAATACTAAGGCTTCTTTTTTCTTAAAAGAAAAGCTTAACATACAAAAGTTGATGTATTAATTGTAAAACTAGCTGGCAGGAGAACTATTGCCAATCAACAAAAATATCTGTATTGCAGGACCTAACTACCCCTGGAACTGGATGCAAGATCTGTGAAGCTAATGACAAGAAGTTGTTTCCTGCATTCCACCAAGAACTGAGCAACTTCCTGAAATCTATGCTAAAACAAACCAGCTAACCATTTTTATTTTTACTGCTACATTATTTATTTAAATATTTAATTATGACTAACTTATATATTTTGTCCTGTGGCTTGCTAGCTTGGTGTCCATTTTGGGACCACTGTATGTTCTTAGTCTGGGTGGTAAGACAGTCTGTTCTAAGATCACATTTGATCCTTTCTGTAAGCCCTACGGGCTCAAAATGTACTTTGAAAAACTATTTGGTTCTCACTTTGTCAATAAACTTAGACAACTATTTATTGAAAAATCCATTAAAGATTACTCACAGATATTTAATAAATCTCAGTAACATATTTAAAAACATGTCTAGAGTCTTTTTTATTAAATGACACTGTGTTTCTCAATGGTGAATTACTACTCTTTTTTTTTTTAAATACAATTAAAAAAACAAAAAAAACCTTTACCAGTATACAAGTACCAGGCTCAAAACACCCACAGATAACAATTTTAAAGCAATACCACTTTATGCTGGCACACAGAACAAGGTATAGAAGTAATAGTACCAAGTCTTTCATACCAAAAAAGAAACCCAAAACTCCAAACTTTTTTTGTGAGCTGTCCTACTTAGCTACTCAGGCTTCCTGCTATATTTTTTGCGGGATACATTTTTCTTGTTGTAAGCACAACGTGTAGTTCTCAAAAATCTTCAGAAACAGAGAAATATTATTAAAACAGTAACTCACCTGAAATAATAACTATGCGGGTAACTGAGGTACCAATGTCCCACAACACTTACATAGCCAGTTCTTTCCAGCAACAACCGACATAAAATTGATGATTAATGTATAAATCCATGAGAACCTATACATCAGTATATACTGAAGTATTCACAAAAATCTTTTTGTGGAACCTTAGAAATGTGCTTACTTCAAATGAAGATGGAGTCAGTCATGTGACACTGTACGTTTTATGCAGAAAGAAACAACTAAGAAGAGCATCTTTTACAATCCAAAACCTACCACTGAATGCTAACACCACAAGCTGTGATTGATGAAAGTAAGCCTACTACAACAGTTATCAGCCTATTGTTTAGCCTTTGATGTGTTTTGCTGGTGGGTGTGGTATGGAGTATTTCATCTTAAACACAGACTAACAGTGGAAAAAACAGCAGTTTTCTTGAATGCTGCAAAGAAAAAATAGGCGTTAATGCTAGCTTTCTGCCAAAACTGGGAAAATACTTACAGCCAGGTATCTGTTGCTCTACTTATCTTCTCCTCCCGCAGTAAAGAACTGTTTTGTCTCCACCCACAAGAACTCAGAAAACCAAAATACTGTCAGTCATCCTGGCCACAAAGAGATCAGCTCCACCCTCTTCACAAATCAGATGCCTTCCAAATGACAGCCTGTAATAACAGTAATACCCAAATGCAGTATGACGTATGAGAAAACAGGTTTATTCGTAAAATTTCTTCTACCTTGTCAATCTTTGTAGAACGCTGCTTTTCTTTATATAGATTCCTTCTTGCTTGATAAATTCTTAAAAGTAGCATGCAAAAAGAATGAAAAAAGTCTCATTTAAACATAGGAAGCACTGAGCCTATGAGATAAAGTCAAAGAGAGATCCGTCTTAAAAACACCCATAAGAATGTAAGAATGATATGAAGGCTGCTGGCTTCTGACTAGTACTGCCAACCATAGAGGAATTTTAGCGTGCAGAATCTTGCAAGACCACGCATACCTAAGTGACCAGAACAATAAAACCAATTAAGGCTGAGTTGCATCGAAAGCCTCTAACCTACAGGAGAAAGCTGCACGCCAAAGTAAGAGCATCCCACATAACATGTGGCTTTGCAGACAAACATGTTCCAGTATCAGGCCACACATGTTTATCTGCATCACTGCCCCCGCCCTCAGCAACCAGGAAGAGAGTATGAGCAGTTTTCATTGAACACGGTTCTGCTAATAGAAGAGGCTTCCCCTTATTGCCTGCTTAAGCATGAGACCTCAACTCCGAACATCTGGTAAAACCTACCTTGAGAGGTCAATCCATGCAGGTGGACACCCCACGTAGAATAACCATGACGTTATTTATAAGTCCCTAAACAGTAAGCATTAGATAAGGTAGGAACAATCAAGTGATTCAGAAATGAAGAAATGATGGTAAAGAGATACTTACCCATGCATTCATGAGGAAAGGTAGAAGGTGTAGCTCATTAATTTCATAAACAAAACATATGCAGTGTAAAAATATACACGTGGTTTTTTGGGTTTTGGTCCACACAAACCGCTTTGGAGTTGGGCTCCAATATTCTGAAACAGCTGCAGGTTTACAGTAATGGAAAGCAGAGGCTCTGGCTACTCTGGCACTAGTTTTGGGGGTTGTCGTGTGACTTCTGGACAGCAGCCATGCTCTGCCGTGGATTTTCAAAACATTTTCTGGCTGGCTTGCTCCCCAACAAGCACTTCCAACAAGCACTACAAGATACCTTTTCAGAGAAGCACCTGTTTGACTGTAAGGACTCTCAATATGCAGAGGTAGTTAAGGTAGAAGGAAGTTGTTTGTGTTGCACATTCTTGCAGTTATGAGGCCTTTTAGATTCTGATTAATGTTTTTAATTGATATTTCAGTTTCAGCCATACATAACTGTATGGTACACAAGACGTTTGCAAAGCATTTTGCGTGTCAGCAGTTGATGAAAGTTATTTACGTCACATTAGCAAAAGGCCCACTGCAAAAGCATGTAGAAACACTCTCCCCATTCCATAGGAAATCTAAGGCAGGTAGGGGTAGTGTAAAAAACCCTTAGAATTAAGTATTGCTACTTTGACATGGTGTTATTTTGCAAGACATAGACTTCACGTCATAGATACACATTCTTCTATACATGAATCAAGAGATGTAAGCGATACTGTTAGACAGTTGCTATATGTTTGAAACACCTAGTTTAAAACTACTGTATGGTTAATGATGAAGTATTCATTTCATTGAAGTTAAAAATGCCTGCAAATATGTACTCTTTTAGCCAACAAGTTCCTTGACTGAATTAGGTTTCAGAGAGCAAGTTCTGATTAAAACAACTTGAAGAAGAATCATGCTCATGTAACTGTACTACTTAAAGAACAATCCAGATACAAGAACTGTATCCATTCTGTTGTCAACTCAGTTCTCAAGGATATGGCTATCACACCCAGTACAACACCTTGTTTTCACAACAGAACCTCTCTCCTCTTAAGAAGGATCGTAAGTTTCACAGATGTTTTAGTTTGCTGTTCAATTAATAAAATGGCTGAATTACACACAAAAAAAAGCTCAGTTACTTGTACAGACTTAAGGCTTCTAGCTTAACTGCAGAAAACACCCTGGTGATGATGTCTCAGCAAAAGTCCATACAAAAAAAAGAGTCCAGAAACGTATAAAGCACTAACACATTGTCAAGAAAATTTATTGAAGTTTTAAGAGTCCTGAAAAAAGGCAACACCATGCTCTAGCCTGGAATATGATGGCCTTTCTCCAGCATTCTTAGAAAGGAAACACTACATGCAGCAAATATTATGTGGAGCATGTGCCACAAATAAGACAACAAAACACCACCACTCTACCCCTCCAAGTTAAAAGATAACAACAGAAAATACAAGAGCAAAATAGCAAAAAAAAAAAGGTCAAGGACAGGGTGGTAACAAGCCAGTAAGCTTCAACAACTTGAAAATCAACACAAGATAGGCTCCGGCAAAGACTCCACATACTAGTCAGAAAAACAGATTAAGGAAAAAAAAGAAACAAATGGAAGGCGGTTTTTGTTTTAGAATTCTCTTACTGTAAGAAGCGGAAACATGACTACAGCACTATACTATTACTGATGTATGAAAACACTACATAACTTCCCACGCTTGTATGATATACAAAAATTGAGTAACATAATGAAGTATCCTATCTAGCTCAAATACGCTGTTTCACAACACCACACAAAACCCAAGTATGGTACTTAACAACACCATAATTATCATAATATCACCATATTCTTACCATCACTCACAAGGAAGCAACTTTCCTCTCTGTAGGCCACATTTTTGATTATTATGTATGCAGACAATTTTGTGAGGACTCATCAGTACAGTGATAAAGTGGTCTGTGGGTGAAGAAATCCAACTCCTCTATAAACACTAACATATGATGGTTTCTGAGACAGCCCACAAAACTTGAAGGAACCTTATTTCTGGTGACTTCTGTACTACATCACACTATTTTGTAATTTACAGCTTTGAAACCTTTATAATGCTTTAAATGTATTATCAAAAAGAGCGATTGTCACCAAACAGTTGAGTAACAGCTCGGTAATCCAAAGTTTCTCATTTGCAAGTAAACAGATTATTTTTAACCCTTCTACCACAAACAGTACACAGTAAACTACAAGCCACTTGGCAAATCCATGCTGAACAAAATTCTTAAAATTACTAGGAAAGGATGCCAACAGAAAACGCACAGACTGCCAATTTTTGTTTCAGAAAGTGATTCTCACATTGGTATACTTTTCTTTTTTTTAAAGAAATCCAACTTTTACTGATTTTTTTTTTTTCTTTCCTAAAGACAGCTGTGAAAAATGCGGGGGAAAAGAAGAAATCAGTACACATCAATCCTGAAACTAACAGGAAAAAAACATGTTAGTAACTCCACAGGGTTGGGGTGGGAGTGGGGTGAGGGAAATGAGGTGGTAATGTGGGCAAAACAAAACGGATTTGGAAAGCTGTTAGATACTCCTACCTATAAGAAAACATCAACTTTGGTAAAAGACTAACTGTTACAGATGGTTTAATAACAGCATTTAAAATGACAAGAAGCTCTGGAATGACTTCCTTGCTGCAAATATGAACCCTAGAGTTAAACATTTTACTAATCAGAATTAGATTTTACTGAAAGAAATCATCCAAACTGACTTCACATACAACCTGCCTCACATTCAGTCACTGAACTGTTCGCTATGTGGAGACTTCAACATCCAGGATCCATAACTATGTTGCTCCAAGTAGCTTTGCAGCAAGTTTTTAGCTTGTTGGTACAATTCAGATTTAATCTAAAAAAGAAAAAGAAAGATCGTGAAAGATCTCAAGAACGGCGGTTCCAGATATCTGTGTTCTTTAGCACCAGCATATAATATGCACAAGCACATACCTCCTAGAAAATGGTACCTACAAATCTTACAGTTCCCTAGCAGCTGACAGTGAGAGAAAGTGCAAAGACTCTAAAAATATACTCTTTTTGTATGTTTAGGCATCTATAATGATGGGGGAACTGTTCTGTTAAATATTGTTTTTTAAGCACCTTTTCAGTTCCAATAATATCTTTACACAGAAAATAACCATTCACTATCATTCAATACAAATCTAAACATAAGGACAAATGGTCAATCAGCAAGCCATTCTATTTTAAAGCAGTTTTTGAGTCATTTAAAAATGATCTCTTGCATGTTCTGACAGGAGTTAAAAAAAAAAAAAAAGGTATGTACTTTATTAAAGCTTAAGTTTCACATAACTATTTTGGAAATAAAATATATCTCTTGAACTAAGGAGAGGAAAAGCCTGGAAGAGTACAGAGAAGTAAGATTAGCCTGCCCATTTCCAAGCAGGGACAGAAGTGAGTGAACTATGTTTATAGCAATCAAGAATCACAGTAGCTCCTTCAAGTGATTTCTCTGTATTTTTATAACACAAAGGAAAAACCTAATGCTGTCTTGTCATAAATAATTCCTATTTCCTACTCCTCTATGACATAAGAATCCTCCCATAATACTACACTGTGGTAGAAAAATATTTATGTATGTATGAAAAAAATACAAAAAATAAGACTGAAATGAACTAATGAACAAAAAAAAAAACCCAACCTTTTTAATATGAAACTCTCTTATGGGAGGAAAATGGCCAGCGACCTCCATATGCTGAGACAAAACATGACAAATTTTCATTGAGAATGTTTCAAGATTAATTTTACTTGAAACCAGCAATTTCATATATTCTCAGGCAAAGATTGTAGGCAATAAAGGATATCCAGCCATTCAGGTGAGGTCTTCAGCAAACTACTAAGTCCCCCCTGGCTATCAAACCAGCTTTGAGAGTAGCCATTAAGAGACTCCCTACTAAAAGCTCTCCCCCCATTCCAGCTTACCTTAGCTTCATGGTATGTTGCAGCTTGAAGCAAATCATTCCGTTCTGCTTTCTTAGCAAGCAATCTGAAACGACTTAACATCGCTGCCTTGCAAAGACGACTGGCCATGGAAGTGCCACTTTTGAATGGTGAACTAGAGTCAAAATGAAAAAAGAATACTAAAACTCAGTAACAAATACGTTACAGGTATATTGCTTTGATCATCACAGCATTTTCTTCCCCGCCAATGCTTTGTGAATATGATCGTATGATTCTACTTCCACTTTGAATGAGCAAAGCTAATGCAAATCAGCAACTGTGAGAATTTAAACAAGACAACCAAAAACGGTTTTCAAATTGAAATTCAGCAGAAATAGGGTGCTAATTTGTTTTATGTGTTGTGAAAACTAACACATTCGCTACAGAAGACAATGGAATAAACATATCTTAATTCAATTCTATTTAATTTCATACCTTGGTATCTCACTGTAAAGTTACAAAATGTCTAAAACAAAATCTATCACAGGATGCATTCACCTAACACAGGAGAGAATTCCTCTCATTTGGGATATACTGTGGCCTCCACGCATAGCTTAAAAAATGATTACTCCAATGAACTGGCACAGAACAATAAGGTTAACCATTATTTCTGACATAATGAAGAAAAATTCTAACCTTTCAGTGGTTTTTCCATTTAACCCATCCACAACCTCCAGTGATGCATCTGACAACGACCAGTTCAAACTAAGAAACCTCTGTTCAACATCTATTTGAATTGGGTGTGCAGCATTCACCAAGTAAGTATGAGATCTGTTGACCAGATAAGGCATGGGAAGCTCTGACGTAAGTGCATCATCAACACGCTGTTTTATAGCTATTTCTAGCCCTCTCGTATCCTGGCAATTTCCATTTCCTATTAAACAAAACAAGACCATTCATGTTTAAGTACATCAAATTAAAAAAAAAAAAAAAAAAGCTAAGAATGCAGATGTTTCCATTGGTCCACATCATATTCATTTTTCAACCCAAGATTAATGTTTGAAAAAATCAGTTCCAATAGTGAGTTGGCAGAACAAAAATTATTTCAGAGTTTCTTCTCCAGAGGCATCAATTGTTTTCATTGGATGCCTCATTTTTAGAACAACTGTTCTGCATAAACTCTTCACACTCCTTGCAGAAGACACCATTAAAATATAAGCTGCAAAACAAACTTTGATGCTCTAGATTAGAAAACATGCTAGAGAGTTTGCCCACATTACTCCACACCCAAAATTATTTCTGACTGTCTACTAAAAAAGCATATTTTGGTCCTGAGCGTCTCAATGAACAGTCATAGAACTTCTATTAGATAGAAGGGCAATACATTACAGATGATTATGTTTACTTTGAATACCACTTAATTGAGCATATTAGAAGTTCTTCTATCACTTTTACTTAAAAGCGCCCAAACTTCCTTAGAAGGAACAAGGCAGGCATTCACCAATTCTCACAAGATCTTTTGAAGCCATTCAAAAGCCTTGTTCTGTGTTAGAAAAGAAAATGCTGCTACAGCTTCAGTGCCTGGAAAATTCAGACATCTATGTACTAAGTCTCATAATACAAATACTGAGAGGAAGAAACACCTGAAAACCTTCAGGATAATACCCATTAATTTAATTCCACCACATAAATAAAAGCTACTGAAATGAGTTCTGGTAACAGTATGGTCTTCTCGACTGCCACAAAATCCTGAGAATTCACTATCACCTTGGTAATCCCTGTTCCTCAACAAGACATCTATTTGAATTAACCAATACAAAGTCGGGCGGGGAGTGCAGACCACAGATATGACACAAAATCCAACAAAGACTTTCCAATAGAGCTCGTAAGATACTGCAGCGTAAAACTGAGCATACTGGCAGAATTTCTTCCACCACTGCTCATTTCTACAGTTAAGTGGCTAACATTGTCACCTTAAAGTCACCAACTGACTGAACGGTCAATACAGCATTTGCCACACTTGGCATTTTCTCAGTATCTAAAATTTAATTTTTTATAAAATTAAATTCAGCAATTCAGCTTCTCTTACTCCAATACATAGTAAGATAAAGGCAATCTGGCAAGCTAAAACAAACCCACCGTGACAAAAGAGTAAGCCTAAGTTCTACATTAGGCCATTTCAAAGATGAGAGAAAAAAACAAAACACACATAGTACCTTTTCAGAAAAATACTGTAATTCTTTAAAGAACCATCTTGGTTTAGGTCATGTTTTATAAAAGGTAATGAAATTGGAACATAAAAGCATAAAAAGTAACACTGAAATTTGCATTAAGCTTACCTATAAGAATACTGTTGATATACACTGGTTCAATAAAGTGACTCAGCAACGCTCCCTGAATACCAACCACTTCCCACTTTGTTAATTTGTCACTAGCTGACATACTGCTTGCTCTAACAGTTTTAGGTGGACAACAAACGGTTAGGTAAATCTTGCCTTCTATAGCAACATGGAGACTCAGTTCTTCGTTAGTTTCGTAAGCAGATACAGATTGCGGATTGAGACGTCTAAAGTAAGACAAGAAAATGAATTTCAGTGAGAAAGTATTCTAATCAGAGATTATTGTAAAGTGGTATCTAATACTGTTTCTCAGAAAACAACAGGTCTGGGCCTCACATTATGCTCAGTATTTGTAAATTTTAGAAACACCACACTCAGCTGCTCAAGTGATTAGAATACTGAAATCAGTATTTAAATAAGAAACAGTAATTCAACCTAATCTAGCCATCAGTTGTGCAAACATTAAAAAAGATCAGCATATGCTACAAACAAGCTATCACTTTTTGTCTACTTACACTATGACAGAAGTTACTTGGAGGCTGTTCATCTTGTGAAAAAGCAGCTGTAAGGTTGTTAATCTCCTTTAAAACACAACTTACACTGCAACTCTTCAAAATATTTAAAACAAGCAGATGCAACACACTAGGGAGACAAAACAGTGATCGTTCTGAAGCAAAACAGTTTTCCCCTTTGACTAAAGAGGGGTAAGTCAAAGCCTAGCGATTTCAGCTAACTCTCCCCAATTTTATCATAACTTAAAATGTTATGACATAAGGTGCTTTTGCTTTACTACACTATTATAAAGCAACTATTTAATACTACTGCCTGTTAATAGTGATCACATTTTGCTACTCAATGGATTGCTTGCAAGTAGCTGCCTTCTAAAAACTATCTTTAAATAACTCTAGACAGAAGCAAATCTGCTGTATTAGAAGAAAATACTTCTCAAGAGTTTGTCTCAAGAGAGCACACACCAGAATTAACAAAAAGCAAGAGAAAAAGTGCTGGATCTGTGATCTGTCAACTATTACAGAGTAACTTACAAACTTCATCCAGCCTCAACAACTATTTCCTTGTAAGAGCAGGCTGTGACATAGAAAGAAATCAAAAAACACCTGCAATCGTAACAGGAGGGGCTCTCCCAGTCAGCACATCTTGCAGTGGACTGGAAGTTACAGCCAGTTCAAAAGTCTGCCCTCTGAGCACCCCAAATACAGTATGAAAGCAGCTAGCTATCTTGTATACATGAAAGAATTATAACTGTACAACTTCCAGGGACATTACTCCATTATAAGGAACACAAAATAACACTGTTCATTAGAATTTGGTAAACCAGTGACTGCTGCTGTTGAATGTCAAAACTATTAAAAAACAGCTTTCAGAAATTTAACAAAAGTTAGAAGTGTAAAGATAAGCATCTGAATATATTTGTCCCATCAAGTTTCTCTCATTACATTTTTTCTACAAAGCAGAGTAGGAGCCTATTGTTTCGATTCAAGGCTTTTTATACACTAGTCCTGTGGTGCAAAGGATGATACTAAGTCACCACACCCATTTGCACAGTGGTTAAATTAATGATTTTTTAGTATTTTAATAGTATCTTGGGAGGTATGTGAACTAGTATGTGGCGATCTGTAATAAACAAAGCATCATCTTGAAACTATAACCCATGTAAAAGGTTTTTCTATCATCATGTTGAGCTGTATCTCATATACTTATCACTACCGCTCTGCACATTAATGCTAGAACACATGAAAAGAATCAGAATAGCTCCCCCCATCTTAGAAACATGGCACAATGCATATTTTCCACACTCACAACACATTTGTCACTGCAAACAAATAAATCTTCCATTACAACATCTCTGAAAAAACCAAGGTACTTACATCCGTGATTTTAACTGAGCAGTTCCTTTCGGAAGCTGATTCATGTAGAGAAAGATAGTTGTATTTTGCTTCAGGGTCAGCAGCTTTGAGCCTGGTGCTGTGCAAAATATGGATTTCTCTTTCCTCACTGGATTTTCATTATAGAACAGCAAAAGATGTCTATAAAAATATCTAAAAGAAAGTGTCAAGTAATAGTACATGTGAAAAACACCACTTTGCTTACAAAGACGTGGACATTCACATTTTCCACATTTAATTCACGTGATTTGAAAATAATCCAGAAAGTTTACAACTAAAATGCAAGTCCACTTATATTTACATTTGCAAAAGTAAAACTGCAACAGCACTGGTAACAATTTGTCACCCATTCTCACCTAAGTAGAGAACGCCTTGCAATAACAATGGCATGGCTGTCATACAGCACTCTTCCACAGGGTTGATAGCACAGGCCGTAATTGCATTCTCCTGTTCCTAGAGCTACAACTTCATGCTGTCCACCTAAAAAGAAATAATGTGTTTTTATGTGATTGCAGTGGGTTAACATTGTCTGGCTGCCAGGTGCCCACCAAGCTGCTATCTCACACACCCTGTTCCCCAGCAGGTTGGGCTCGATGATTTTAAAGGTCTTTTCCAACCTAAATGATTTTATGAAAAAAACAAAAAGCTCATAGATCAAGGTAAGGACATGGGGGATCGCTTGCCATTTACCATCATGTGCAAAATAGACCAGACTGTATTTATTGCCAATTAGAGTACAATAGCAAAAAACAAAACCAAAACTAAGAACACCTTCCCCTCATCCCCCCCTTTCTGCCCGGCTCAACTTCAATCCTCTCCTCCCCGCCTCAGTGGCACAGGGGTGTGGGGAAGCATCAGTTCCTAACGCTTTATCTCAGCAGCTCCCTCCTCCTCATTGTCCTTCCCTGCTCCAACACAGGGTCCCTCCCACAGGATACAGTCCTTCACGAATCACTCCACTGTGGGTCCTTTCCCCAGAGTGCAGTCCCCCAGGAACAGAATGCACCAGACTAGGTCCCCCAGGGGGTCACAGGTCCTGCTAGAAAACCTGCTCCAGTGTGGGCTCCTCTCCATGGGCCACAGGTCCTGCCAGAAGCCTGCTCCTGTGTGGGTTCCCCACAGGCTGCAGCTTCCTTCAGGGCATATCCACCTGCTCTGGCCTATACAGCCTTATTCTCTTTGAGACAGCACAAGAAAATCCTTATGTTGTGTGACTGTAGCGTAATTATGCATATAACAGAGCCATCGGAACAGAGTATGTCAAAGAAGGAGAGCTACCCTTTACATTAATTTACTAGATGAGAAATGCATTAACCAAGGCTCTCTGGGAACACAAACAGCCTAGGTTTTCTACTCCCCCATACCCAGGATGCAAACAGACTTGCCTTTTTCAATGATGAAGGCAGCCAGTGAACTGCCACAACTTTGGTACTCGGGATATTTGGTAGTCAGGCTGTTAAATACTTCTTTAAGTGTTTCTGAAAGTTTCTGATATATAAGCTGTCTTCCTTCTAAATAAAACAAGAAAATCCAGCAAGGCACAGCCAGGGGGGAGGGAAGGCAGGAGAAGAGACATGATCAACCAATTGCCAAATTATAAACCTAAACACATGGTAAAAGCACTACTTATCGACACACACTTAGGGGATTCTGAAGAAAATCAGAATGGACATAAGTAAATAAAGGACAAGAATACCTAAACACTTCATGCTTTTATTTTATTCATGATAATAAATCAGAGATATGCATCAAGTTTGATCACCTACTGCAAGTAGGACAGAAATAAGAGTATTTTGCCACTGAAGTAAACTGCTTGAATTTAAGTTGTGTCCATTTGTAGTAAATAAAGGACAAGAATACCTAAACACTTCATGCTTTTATTATTCATGATAATAAATCAGAGATATGCATCAAGTTTGATCACCTACTGCAAGTAGGACAGAAATAAGAGTATTTTGCCGCTGAAGTAAACTGCTTGAATTTAAGTTGTGTCCATTTGTAGAACCAGCAGCCAATCTCCTACTTTAATGACATGGATTCTTACAGCGTTCTTCAAAGAGAAGATGTTTAAAATAACAGTAACTTCATAGAGATCATTAAATACAGTAAAAGAATAATTAAAGAAAAAAAAAAAAAGAAAGAAAAATTTAAAAAGCAAGCATTTGCTGGGTAATTTGAACCAGCAGAGAAAACCAAGACTATTCCTTACCAAAACAGATCCTTGAAACACGAACAGGGTTTGCTGGGGTTTGGTGCTCAGCAGGAGTACAGGGATGACCTAAGAATTTAACAAAATTTCAAAGTGGCATGGACATTCCAAATTTCAAAAAATTGATCTCACGCTATTTCCAGCAAGTTAGAGTTTCTAATTGTCTAAGAATTTTCTTTTCTGATTTTGAAGTCCTTCTAAGTGTGGAACTATTTAGGCAGCAAACCTTAAAGGAAGATAAATGTTACGGTACCTTAATTCTTTTTAAAGTAGCAACTCAGTGTTGAAGCCTTTTAATTATAAAAAATCGAAACTGAGGATCAACCTCATATTGCTGTTACCTAGTGAGTAGCAAATTAAGTGCAACAAATAAATTAACTCCATCAGTATTCTCCACTCAGTGCTACAAACTGATGCAACTCCTAAAACACGGAAGACAAAGGAAAAAAGTCTCAGAACCACAGGACAAACAGCTCTGCGCAAAGGATTCAAGAAAATTTGGCAGAGGCCCTGACACAGAAGCATTTAGTAAAACTATACAAAGATTTTGCATAGGAAACCTTTTAAGCCAAGCTTTTCAAGTTCTAATTAGGTGTTGCTAGAATATTTACCTGACTTTTCAGAAGCCTTTGCCTCTGAATGCTCCAAGTTAAGTAGCTCATCGAGAGCCAGTTTAGCTGCATTTAATTTAGATTCCTTCTTGTTTTTTCCCAGTCCAGTCTTGTAGCTAACACCATTTACTACAGCACAAAAGGCAAAATAAGGCCTTATGATATTGCCTTTAAAGGAGAAAAAAAGCAGATACGATTAGTGAAATTAAATTTTAAGGTACTTTTATCCATAGCTTTATGTGCTTATATTCATTTCAAAAACAATTACAAGAAAAAAAGACAATTTTAGCGAAATACAACTCAAACCTTTGACCTCCACAGGAACTTTGGTAGTTTTCACTTTACACTTTCAATGAAGTTTTGGTAGCAGCCAGGATTATATATAATTCATCTGATCAAATTCTGTAGTAATTAATTATGAGACACAGCTGTGTAAACAATAAAAAGGCAGCCAAAAAGCAACATATGCAGAGAAATCAACAGTAAAAAAACTCATCTGTATTAATGCCATCAAAGCTAACCGCAGAAATTCAGATTACTTCAAGAATAAGGAAATATTATTTTATTTAAGAAAAGAATAAGTATTTACCTGCCACACTAGTTTCTTTCAATTCAAGTTGTGCATGGCCCATTTGTGCAAACTGATACAAGGCAGATACAGGGTTTATCACTCCCTGTTTATATCTTGCAGTAAGCTCCTCTAGGGCTTTCTTTGAAGGAAGTGCAGATAATGGGGGTGCATGGGCTGCTTTCAAAAGTAAAGGTTTGGAAACAAAATTAAGAACAAATTTAAACTCTTCAGCAGTTTAAATCTGTTTACAAATAAAAGCTTCTTAGAAGAACAAAAAGCAAAAATATTTACTCTAAAGCAGTACTGCTTTGTAGTGAATCCTACATTAATACCAGCAATTCTGAAACTGTGTGCACCTCCTCTTCCAAAAGCATCAAAAACATTTACTTTGAGTACTAAATCCATTAACCTCTGAATCACATGTAAATATAACATATATTCCCCCTCCCCTCCCTTGCAAACTGGTGATCAAGTAAAAGCTGCTGACAGCAGATTCAAAAAAACAGAGCNCCTTGCAAACTGGTGATCAAGTAAAAGCTGCTGACAGCAGATTCAAAAAAACAGAGCATGTGTTTCTTCATACAAAACTATGAAGCAGTGGGACTCCTTGTCATAAAACACTAGAAGTTTTAGCAACCCACACATTATTCAAAAACCTTGCAACTCATTCAAAGAGAAAGAAAACCCCTCAGAAAGAGCTGCTGAATACAAAGACAGGACCTCTAGCTGAGGTGGCCTGGACAAAACAGGGGGAGAGCTGCATCGCACACCTACCCTGACCCTGCAGGTTCCCCCCACGATGAACCACATTCAAACAAGGACAGCAGGTGGGCAGGTTTTTCAGCCATCCTAGCCCAAAGCCCTTACTCTCTTCAGAGGGCAATGTGAAGCAAGCTAGCTAAATTAAGAGACTTCTGTAAATCCTGAGAATCAGGCCCAAGGCAAACCCACACTTGTGAGTTTCATTCGAAAGACAAACTCTTCCAAGGAGCATGCTGTATCTGGGACAGTTGTCTTTGACTTGGTGATTTCCTACAGAATAACTAATTAACATTTCCTGCAGCACCTATTTCTATGAAAGGTTGGTGTGTTCTTTCAAATTTAAAAGAACAAATGAAATCTTTTTCTCTGTATCAACACCAGAATGAATGGAATCTTCAGCTTCAGGGTTGCCATATACTCAGGCACAAGTATCTCCCAGCCAAGAAGAATGAAAATAAACTATTATTTCCAAGTCTCACGAATAGCTGCCTTTATCTCAATACAACTATCCGAAGAGACAGATTTCAAAATACACCCTGGGGACATCTAGAACTGCAGTTAACACTTGTCTCAATGACCTCTATGGAAACTCATGCAGCAATACATACCACGTATTTTGGCAACCTCTACAGCACTACTGAATGTGTAACTTGGAATTCATAATTATTAAATGCTGCAGACTATGTAGCCCACCCTGCAAGAAATCTCTTACTTCACCAAACTTTCACAAGAAGGACACGGAAAGTAGAGGAACAAGTTCAAGCTGATACTAAGGAAGTCACTTAAGAAAATACAGTGGTAAGAAGGAGCAGCAGAGGGTTGCAACCTTTCATAAAACAGAAAGTCATAAAATTACTTTCGCTAGCATTAACAGTCTATTTTAATAGCTAATCCCAGTGTACGAACTGAAAGCTATACCTGGATTTTGCATCCCCTTTGGTGCCCCGCACCAGTCGGAGGCTGGACGCTTTGGCCTGGCAGCCTCAGACTGAGGAAGGGTCTCTGAGGGGGGCTGCCCAGGAGGCCGAGCTGGCGAAGTCTTCTTTTGTATGGGGTCAAAGTTGGGGATTCCAGCACTCAGAAGCCAGCCGCTGCTGCTAGTCATTTTTGACCAACCTATGTTAAGGTCAACAGTAAAGTTACGAGATGTTGAAGGCGTGCTGCCAACCCCCGTTTTCTTAGTTTCGCCGTTTCCCCAAGAGCACTGCGAACAACTCCCGATCCACTTCCCTGCAGACTGGGGCAAAAGAACACAGCCTCCTTCCAATCAATCAATCAATCAATCAATCATTTAATCAATCTCTCTCAATCAATCCCTCCCCTTTCCCAGGTTCAAAGCCACTTCTCCGGTTCGTTAGTCACTTTCCCTCGCGCTTTAAACCAAGCCTCCGCGCGGCTCTGCGCCCTCCCCTTGCAACCAGCTCGAAGGAGACAAACCCCCCAGCCGGCTCTTGAGGTAAAAAAACCGAACTACAGCGGCAAAGCCGACTCCTGTCAAGTTTCCAGGCCGAGCTGCAGCTGACGGCTTTGGTACCTGTTGTCCTGTGAGGAAACTCACCCCCGCTGGGCTCGGCTGGGGCGGTTACCGCCGGCGGGCAGGTGGTGCACGCCTGAGGCGAGCGGAGGGACCCTCCCTGAGAGGGCGGGCTCTGCCGGACCTGAGGGGCGGCCCTCTCACCGCCAGCACTTCAGCCGCGGGGACGCCTCCGCGCACCTCCCTGCGTGTTGCGAGTTGCGGTGAGATCCCTCCGCGGAGCGGCGCGGCTGAGGGAGGGAGAGCCTGGTGCCGGCGCCGCAATGGCCGCCGACCAACCTACCTTCTTTCTCCGCTGTCTGAGCGGCTTCCCGTGCCGCCGTCCCGCCGGACAGGGCGGCATCCGACACCGCCACGGCCCAGACGGGCCGGCATCAGCCCCGCGGGGACTCCTTTGCGCGGGGAAGCACCGCCGGGCCCGTCCGGTCACCTCCCGGCAATGACACTCTTTACACTGCAAATTTTTTTTTTTTTTTTAATCAAGGAAGTTGAACAACAACCAAAAAAAAAAAAAGCCCTGTACAGTAGTTAAATTTTATTACAAGTGTAATAAACATGATTTTTTAGCACTAAGGCAATCACAGTTTCATAAGTTATATATATATATATAATTTACACAAGTCTACATTGACAAATCAATTACCAGTCACATCAACGAGGGGTTTGTGTTATGGCAAATAAAGTTTATGAAAATTCACAGTTAATCTGCAAGTATTTTAAAGATGCAGGAATCATATTGCACATAATAAAACAGTGGATGCTGAGGAGCAGATTTACAGTGTTCCAGCTATTCCTTCACAGAATATACATTGGTCATCATCATCATCATCATGCAATAACTTCAAATACAGAATGGTATCATGTACCACGGTAAACAGTTACTCACAATGTAAGTTTTAAATAGAGTAGCAAAAAGCCGTTAGGTTTCTCTTTAAACCATATTTAAATTCTTAAAATGTAATAAAACACTTTTATAAAAATCAAACGGAATTACAGTTGTCACATTATACTTTTAGTATTCTTCTTTGTCTTTTCCTTTCTTTTCCTTCTCATCCTGTAGTGCAGTACCAAGTTTCTTTATAAGGACCGACAGGACTTTGTCCAAAGGATCCATGACGCCGCGCTGCAGCCACTTTGGGATAGTAGTCCTCGCGTGGTGAAAGCCCAGCTTTTGGAGGATGTAGTCAACACCAACGGGATCGATTTTTCTCCCAGTCCAGGATATCAACCTAAAAAACAATCCGTGTGTGTGTGTGTGCAATCTCAAATATATAAATGTAGCAACTGGCATTTGTATAAACAAACATTCACTTTTACCAACTGAAGTCCAACAAGCGTTGTTGCAAACTTAATTTATACAGTTGAGCTGCAAGTGACCAATGGAACACCCTCTCAAAGGAAGAGGATGCTTGAGGAGGCAAAATCCTGACTGGGCTGCCTGCAGGTCACGCTGAAATTGATTTATTATTACTGTCAAGATTTGTTTGGCCTGGGTTGATGTGTTGTTTTGATTTGTGAATGAACACGTAGGTGCTCCAGCAGTGTCAGCAGAGGTTAAAAACCAAACAAACCCTGACACAGAAGTGACAGAAAAGTCATTTTCAGTCATTAAAAGTGTACCTGAAGAGCAGTAAGCTGCTGCTGGACACACTATTCTTTCATGCTAAGTTTAAACTGCCACATAGCAACTAGTATATAGTGCTTTTTATTTTAAGGTGACTGTTTAAAGAAGCACTAAAACTGGAATGCTAGAAATGGAAAAATCACAAGATGAAAAACCCTGAGACAAAGTGAGCAGACTGTTGCAGGACAGTGAAACACAGCAGTCTGTGGTCCTTAGTGAGTTTAATTTTACTGTGTCCTAATTTTGAAAAGCCTCCAACATCTTTCCTCTGCATAAATTCTAATCTAGAAGTTAATTGATGTAACAGATAATTGAATTATCAAGCTTTTGTCATGCCCTGCCCTGTAGCAGGAATCTTTCATAGCAGCACCAGTGACCAAAGACAAATCTGTAATGGAGTCCATCTGATTCATCCTCTTGGGATCTCAACAGCATCGACTCGGAAACACTTGGTGTTTTCAGGACAGTACCAACAGAGAAAACGCAAAGAAAGAGACTGCAGATAAGCCTGCTTCTTACCTGAGCGTGGGTTCCAAATGCCACGTATTGCACATAAATTCTCTCCAGTCGACTGTAGTGTAAGTGATGCTCTCCTCCCCCTCTTTGTCAGCAGAGCTCTCCTCAAGAACACCAACGGAGTTTTTCTGCCCCGGACGAGCAGCCAAGATGCGAGGAGGGAAAATTGCTACGAAACGGAGAGAGGGAAAAACCCCACACCAGTCAGTCACGAGCATCTCACTTGAATTCTCCTTGTACATCATTTAAAGAAACACAAGTACAAATTGAAAAAAAAAAAAAAAAAAAAAAAAAAGAACCACCTTGTGTTTCAGTTTTACAGAATTTCCAGACAGTTTTGGCTTGAGCAAAGCGTTAGTGAAAAATACTCCATAAAAACTATAATAGACGCTGGATAACAGTGGAATGTGGGATTCTTCCTTCTCCCTGCATCCATATACAGGGGCTTGCTTTCAAATTCATCACGGCATCTGACAGAGCATGTCACGTTCCATTCTCCTGTTCCCCACAGCGCGCTGTGCCAGCACTGGGTGCTGGAGGCATCCTGCTCTACCTGCAGGCTGCAGCCAGGGAGTGCTGGGCAGAGAGAGGAGCTGGCACAGCTCCCTGCCCAGCGGTCACACCTCAGCCTAGTGACACCACGAGGGGTGCACGTCTAAATGCAACGACTCTGCTTCCAGCCTAACCGACTTCAAATCAGATCAGGTATTTCCTCAACAATGTCAGGAAGTGGCAAAATACCTCTTGGCTTTCAGTCCAAAATAGCCCAGAAAAAAATTTTTGTTATTGTGTAGTTCAACTTCACTTAGCAGCAACTGAAGGAGGTAGCTATCATTTTGTAACATTAAGTCTACATTTCAAGAACATTAATGCTACTTCTTTTGACTTCAGTGGAAGCAGTCAGGCTTAACGTTTTAAAAATTAATTCAATTTTTTAACAAGTCAACTCTATTGAAAAGTATGAAAATATTTACTATAAAATAGTCTGACAACTGCAGATTGTCAGACAAACGTAACCTCATAAGTAACAACTTACCTTTTTCTTTTTCTTTTAAATAAGCAGATACCAAGTCGTGCAGAAACATAATCAATTCAGCATCCATAGTTACGCAAATGTGGTCTGTAAATTCAGTTACTACACTGCATTCCACCTTTGGTTTAACACTTGTATCTACAGTCAGATAAAAATAGTATCAATACACTTACAAGTACATACAGTATACATAAAAGTACACACAATTTGAATACAAATAGTTTGAAAATGACATTGCTGTTACTGAACCAGAGACTCAAAAGAGAGGAAGGACCACAATTAACATCTTTTTAGCAGCCTCAGCATTTTTTAACAGTTTTCCCACCAGAGTAACTTCTGGTATTTTATAAAAGATGTTGAAAATAAAGAAATACTACCACATAGCAATCTTGATCATCCTCAAGGTGGAAAGTCAACCCAGAGCAGTATCACTAGCTTGTTCTATGCTATCAATGCATGATTTTAGAGAATAAGAAAAGCTGATAGCAGATTTTGCTAGTTTGGCTATTGGAAAAAAAAAAAAACAAAAACAACCAAAACCCAACAGATTGACTTATCTAGCAGTACTGTCTAGGATCAGGAGTAAAACCACAGCTCAGCCAAGATAAACATCTATATTAATGTATTACACCTTCAGAAGTCTTAATTCCCACCAATTCCAACTGCAGTGTGAAGACAACACTTTGAAAACAAGAGCATAAAATTTAGGTTCCTATCGCATAAGAAAATTAAATCCCTAAAAACAGCCTAACTGAAATTTGCATATTCATTTATCTTCGTAAGTTTTTTTTCTATAGTGCCCAGGCGCTGGACTAGATCTTCACTCTCTCATCAGAATTCCCCCTACATTTTAATATAAAATTGTATCCTTTCTTGCAGATCTGCAGTAATTCTCAGATTAAATCCTTTGATCAGCACAGTAGATTTGTATTTAACTCTTCATTTATGAGAAATAGCTCTGCATCAAGAAAAAGCAAATTATGTTTACTGCACCTTGTAATGAAGGCTCTTGGGGCTCTTGAACATGAATAGATTTAAAATCCAGCTGCATCCTTGGCAATGCAAAGATGGTTTCAGTTTCATGGTTGTAACTGGAGCCACCTCTGAATCCACTTAGCAAGCTTGAGCTTTTCACTGTTGTGCTGCTCTCTGGGTTGTTAGCATCAACATTTCGAAGCAGGTTTAACTCTACAGGGACAACAGGAAATTCCTGAATTCAGTAGTCATTATTAAAAAAAGATTATTCTTGTCGGCACAGACAGGTGACAAATTTTTACAAAATACATCTCATAAGATGGGAGGAGGAAATAAGTGTCAGTACTGTAACATCTAAGCACTTCTAAGAATCTTTGTTATTTTTTTGGATTTTACTCATCTGACCACCCTATCACAACTCTGTTCTACTAATGAGCTTTCAGTTAAATGAGATATAGAGTGTATGGGTTCAAAGTGCGCCTTTTGTGTTTGAAAATATGGTGTACTTAAAATGAAAATAAATATTTCTAATTAATACAAGTAATATCTAAATTCACTGAGGTAGCATCGCTGTCAGGAATCACTGTTGACCAGAAATCCAACTTTGTCACAAGACTTTTACCATGGTACACGTGCAACATCATTTGAAGTAGTTTCCAGTTGTTAAAATTGTGACAAGACAAAAAAGAAAGGTTAATATTTTATTATAAAATTGCTGGTGTATGATTATTAAGAAGATTATATCCTTTATCCTGTTCCCAAAAGCCCAGCTACACAACGTCAAACAATCGAATGTTGGGTTTGTTGTTTATATACTTAAATGCTCCGGATGTAGTAAAAGAGGGCTACGTAAAAACATCTAACAGTGCCTCTATTTGTGAGCTTCAACCACTAAATTCTGTTGTGTCTTTCAAAAGGAATAAATATTAGTATAGTGTGTCAATAATTTTAAAATCTTTTTTAAAAGAAACTATCATCTGCTCCTTTCTCACTATATGTCGTATTCTGCTGTTCACCCTTTCACAGAAATTCTATTGATGTCAACTACTGATTCTACGGTTTGTGAATCGAATAGTGACAGCTGTATTTTAAGAATTCTTTTAACATTATCTTGAAAGTCTTATTTTCTAATTAACAACGATTTAAAGATACGATTCAAAATGTTTTAAGGCCTAGAAGCAGCTAAAGGTTTAAAAGCTTTAGGCAGATGAGCGATTTTCAAGTGTTAGTCCTAAGTGCTGACAGAAGACTAAAATATATTCCCACTTCAAGTTACTTAATAAATCCTTCATATACAGTGAAGTATATCCTCATGTTACAAGATCACAACTAGATGTGAAACGAGAATTTTTTTTGCATACAGAGAAGACTAGAACTACTGTAATGCCAGGTATGTAAACATCCTATACACTAACAGAATATTTTGGCTTTACTGCACGGTATGAAAAAGGACTGAGCCCAGTACCACTTCCAGCTGCTCACCGTAAGGCTCTCAAGAAGAAACAACTTCCATCATTTCAAATTCCCTTCTCCCTGTAGCCCACTTGAAATTTAGCAGCTTTTAAACAGCATGATCTGCACTGCCTGGCAGGCAGGCCAACCCCCACACTTAATGAACGTGAGTCTAACCTTCGTTCCTTGTGGCTGTAACATAATTGAACCACTCTTTCACGCTGGCAACTCCATGGGGGGGGTTTTCATGGCGGCGCCTTGTTATCTTTGTGATTGTAGCCATAGGGCTCTCCAGGGCTCCACACGGTTTGGTGACCATAGTGTTATGGCCCAAATGAAAGTCCAGGGTTTGCACAATATACGTGGAGTGTTCACTAGTACCTGCATTGAAGGTGTGGGAGGCATCGGGGGAGAGTGGGAAAAGAAAAATGGAAAAAGCAGCTTGGTAAGGGTAGTAGGATTTCTCCTCTTACTCTCCTCACACAGGTATTTAACATAAATAATTAGCATGGCAGCAGCATTAAAAACTGTTATAAAGCTTGTAAACAACAGAAAAATTAAATCCTCAGTAGCTACAGAGTAAAAATTTCTCAACATAAAGAAATATAAGCAATAAGATCATCAAAATTAATCATACAAAGGATCACATAATAAAAAGGTAGATAATCCATTTTGTAGGCATGTTATATGGGACACATCTAGTATATTTGAAAACATACTTTGCATTATTCCACAGATAAAGCAAATTGTGGTAAAGACGGTGAGGGAATAGATTATTATTTTAGGTAAATGGTATATTTTGGGGGAATAATCTTGATTCAGACTTAAAGAAAACAAGTTTTTCTTTGATTTGTTCTTACATAGCAATACAGTCTTAAAATTCATTTAAAGGAATTTAGAGAAGTGAGGAAATTATTTAAATTACCATCTTCCCAAACTTTCTGGGCTTCTGTCCAAAAGGCAATATTGGGTTCTTCGAGGTGAAATAAGGCCCACGATTTTGAGCGGAAATTAGGTCCATGAAAACAAGCCAGCGTCATATGGTTTCCATGGAGGCTCATGGATCCTCCAAATTGCATTCCATCTTCTGGCAATGGCATCTGAAATAAGGATATATGGCACCCAGACACCACTTTCAAAACTCCTGGCCAATGGCGATGATGGGCTGCGTCCAAGACTGTAAAGTAAACATGCAATAGTAAGAACAAACTGCAGAAAGAGAAAGATACAGGAAAGATTGCTGCCCTATTTATATTTTTAATAAAGCATGGAATTATGAGCAGTGTTTTCTAATCTATTTCACGGACACTGTTTCATCTTTGTGATCTAAGGTGGCTGCAGCTTAAGAGTATCCGAAGAAGCGTATTTGGAAATCAATGACTCATTGTGTACAGAAAACTATGGTTTCAGATCACGATTGATAGAAAGTAAGAGTAACATCACACTTCCACTGCTACTCAAAGTAGAAATGTTTTTCTATGAAATAGTTTTCAAAGTCTATTTTGAAGTCTAATTCAACTCTATTGAAATAGCTTGAAAACTGCAAAAAAGATTTTTTTTAAATTTTTTAACAAAAATACATATTTTTAATTAAAACCCCAAAATAACAAAAGTTAGTTCATTATTGTATGTCTGATCTAGCATGGTACTTGAGGTATTTGCATCCTTCATTGAAAGGTTATTGCCACCCCAAATTTACAGGAAGAATGTTCTGAAGAAGCTATTTCAAGTCAAATAGATATACTTGCACATATAAAGTTGCTCAGATTAATTTTTGCAATTAAAACATTCTACTTGGGAAGTATACTGGTTTTTGGTACCACTTACACTGCTCATGTGAGCTTCTCTCTAAGTTGTTGGCCATTGTCTTGGGAGGGAGATAAGGAACAGGTCCCCAAGTGGACAAAGCTCGCTTGCTTGTATCGAACTGCTGAGTAAAGAACTCCTGGAGTTTCATTCCTATTTTTATTAAGTCTGGTGTAGTTGATCTTGAAATCATCACTTGGAAGATATCCCATTTCAAGTCCCCATGGACAAATATCTCGCTAGATATCAAAAACAGCAAGAACATTAGCAGTTAATTTATTTCCTACTGACAAAAAACACCAAACAATGAACCTTTTCCTTTCTAGCAGAAACATTTTTTGTTAGCGATACTGGACAGAAGACATATAGGCAGAATTTGACCTTATCAAACATTATACATTCTTAACACAGGAGGAAGTATTACCTTTTATCAGACATGCTCGAGTCCAAAGCATTATACAGATTAATTTTCCATTCATCCTGTAGTTTAAGATCAGCATTACTGAAGATTCCCATTAGGATACTGGACCCCATATAGTCAACACGTGCTTCAGTAGAACCCATGGTAATTTGAATTTTATGACTGGGCTGTTGGTTGGGGTGTTCAGAAATATGAGCTGAAATAGAACCAAAGCAATAAAGTTTTTTCCAGAGACATCACCCTTATGCCATCCACATGATACAGAGACGCTGAGAAAGCACTGGTTGTTTTCCAGATGCACAGGGAGGTCATGAGTCTGGTGTAGGACCAGAACACTCGGCCTCTTTCCAAAGCCAGTTTTGCTTTTCCCAGACCATAAGCACTTGTGAAATTCTAGGAGGAGCTGAAATTCTATCAAATCTTTCAGTTGTCATCTGTCCAGACGGCTGAAGGGGGCTGGAGGGTTACACAACTAGATAGTGTAATATTAGAGCAACCCTGAGACTGAATCAGCCCCTGATCAGAAGGCTATCCCTTCAATTCAAAGTGTGTCTTGTATCAGAATGCATAAGTAAGAATCCAAAGTTTTTATGTACTAGCAGGTACTGTGTGTATTCTTTCGTTTTTCACATTTATTGTCTGGAGTATATACTAATACCAGGCAGCTTTCCAACTTACCCACCATCTCCAGGGTATTAACATCTATGGTACCTCCAACAACTCCCCCTCTGGAGTCCAACTGGGATCTTCCTAAGCCAACAGACATACTAATTTCCCGATCTCTGCTACTACCCACAGACAGACGACCCTGGCTTTTCAAACCACTGGTGGTCCACCTAGAACAGAGGTGAAAATAGACAAAAGTTTTCTGGGCTGTCAAAAGAGAAACTGAAAATTATTTACTGGAAAGCAGTAAACAACATGGTTTAAGCACAAGTGACTTCAGGATTAAGCATCTACCAGTATTCGTGAAGGTTTCACAGTTCAAAACTGGAAAAGTTAGGATTTTAAAGCTAGAAGATAACAAGCTGTTAACAGTCTGTGGGTAAAATGGCCTTTCTCCCCCAAAACAACACCATCTGTTAAAACATGCTTGATCTTGTTTTATACTTACGTAGTATTGCCCATTACATTGCTCATGTTCATTTGAACATTTAATTGTTTTAGGTTCATAGCAAATACAACCAGTGTTTCCCATGGTGTTCCTTGCTGGCTTCCAGCTTTATTTGACTTATTAAATGGAGTTGATGTTTTTGAGAGAGTATCTAGACAAAAAGTAGATAAAAATTTAAATTATTCCACATGCTAGGAAGAACTGCAGAATATATCCATTGAACATATTGAAAAAGGACAGACTAACACTATATTTAAGGAGCACCACAAAACTATGAGTGAGGATAAGTGAGAACTAGAGGATTTGCAATACACATTGCTTTAGTTGTCATAGAAATTGACTCATTTTACACGTTTATTTTACTGATATCTTTAAGAGAAATTATTGTTATTTTGCAGTCATTCATGCAAGAGCATATTGTAAATTATTTAGCTGTTTAAAAATTATTCAGAAAATGAATTATTTGTATTTGGATATTCCGGTAGCAGTTCTTTGCATAAGTGCCAAGTCAGAATTTCATATATTAGATTTTTCTTTGCTCTTCTCACAAAAATTCTGGCAATTCTTTTAGAAGCCTGTACAAAATTGCACTTCCTATCAACAAGCCACTCTGCCAGCCATAAATCTTTCTCAAAATGTGTCTTCTCCAAAAAACTGTTCATACGTAACATCTTGCTTGCATTCTAAACAGACAAAATATCTGTCCTTTCTTTTGTCATAGGTATTTTTCCTGGATGAAAACAAATACCGTATTCTAAATCTCCTATGCCTATCTAATGCCATAAGTATTCCACACAGCCAGTGCTACACTGCTATAAATTTGTAGTAAAAGAAATTAAAAGTTGCTGTACTTCTTATATAGAAACTACCTTTACTTAGAGCTCTTAGTATGAGTCTCACATGAAATGAAATATCTGACCTCACCTGTGAGCTGTGATATTGACCTTCTGCTAAGAGCGTGGTAATTGCTTGGATGAGAATAGAGACCCAAGAAGATGACAATGCAATCAAGTTAAGCTGGAGAACTCATCTAGTCCCAGCCAAACAACTCCTGTTCTAGTAAGAGAAACTGCAATTTCATAAAAAAGATTTTATAAAAAAGTATGCTAACAAAGTAGACTTTGATCCATCCATTTCAGATATTTTCGTTTCTCTAAGCCATCAGCTCTCCAGTCCTAGGCACAGTGGAAGAGAATATATTATGGTTGCTTTCTACAAAAGAGTAATGACACACTTTTTTGATACAACTGATGGCAATACTTTAAAGAAATCATTGTCTACTAACCTCTCTGAGGCACAGAAGAGTCAGACACGCTCCTGGATCTTGTAACAGCTGGAGACTTTAAGCTGTGCGACGCTGTCCCGGGTGACATGCTGCTGCTTGCATTATGCTCACTAAACACATTAGGTGACTGCGCCATGTGTGTAAAAGAAGCAGACTGGCAGGGCTGCTCCCACGTCCTACAGTACGCTTTGCGTGACGACTCGGGAGAAAGATGCTGGCTGACCCCTTCAATCGAATCTGGTGTTCCAGGACCCGATGCTACTGGAAATAAAGCAGCACGTGAAAGGCAGAAAAGCCATTTCATTTTTGTTTAACAATATTCTAACATATACTAAGAAGCATTCGGAGAGTGTCAAAATACATTTAATTTATCATAACTAAAGGTTTTCTACTGTCTTCATTAATGTAAGCGCTTCTTTCTAGGATTTTCTATTAAACTTTTTAGAGTGACTGCATATGGAATAAATTATAATACATTTTAATTTAGTCACACGTGTAATACACAGTTAATAATGGTTATAAAATTCCTACTACAATCCCTTGTGCAAAAAGGCTTTCCATGATAAGAAGCAGTATCTTACCTGGCAGATTTATTGTTTGATCACCTAGGAAGAGCCGTCTAGCAATGCTTCTCCTGTACCAAGCCCTTGGGAAGGCCAGGATCTCACTGAGTCGCCGCATATCATATTTAAAAGAAGCAGATCCTATATCACAGACAGCTGACAAAGAAAAAGCATGTACACACAACTGTAAATTCTCAGTAGTAACAGGGTTTGGTAACCAAATCTAATTAGTAGGTGTTCAATATAGTCAAATACTTCTTTACCCAGCAGCATAGTCTCTGCTGTAATGAAAAAGTAGTTATTAAAACCTGCAGTTTTCCCAAGGCGTTGCCATTTCTCCAAATCCAGTATTAGATACAAACACATTTCATAAAGGCAAGATGGAACCTAAGAATATAACTGATGTTCCTACTTGTGTTGTACATCCCTCTGAAACTCCTCATCTGAGGGCTTTAATGGCAGATTAATCATAACCATTCTGCTGGGTTTGCCCAGTAACTCAGGATCCCATGTGCAGTGGGGGAAAATAAATAAATAATAAACAAATCTTTAAACCCCACTTTTACTTCAAGGTTCCTTGAGTCTTCAGGAGTCCTGCTCTCACTGTAGCTTCATAGGTACCAGGTGGTAAGGCAGTGAAATTTGACAGCTAGTAGCTGAACGGACTGCAGAACTACACCACCGAGTTAGACATGCAGCACTGCAGCCAGAATGAAGATAATAATACACAGCAAATATCAGGTTAAAACAAAGGAAATATCTTGAAGAACACTAAGGCAACAGTCTGCAATCTAGGAGATTCACCTGTTGTTTTTAACATGTACAGTATGTCATCTCCATAGTACCACATTTAATTGTGCTACATCATCCACTTTTGACTTTTTTCCCCCCCTCTGTGGGAAGACTGCTTGAAAATAGACTATTTCTAGTTTTCATATAAAAAAGAAAAAAAAAAAAAAAAAGGTGAGTGTCCATAAAAGATTTTGTCCTATTCAAGTAATGGAAAACAGCTGTAAAATACTTGTTTCTGAAGAAAGGACTATGAAAATGGACAATTAGTGTTTACCAAACTAGATCCAACCGAAAGCTTAACTACTTATTTGGAATAAATTTAACAAAGTTCTATTATTATACTAGTTCATCTGTGTTGTAAAAAGTATTAAGAGATAATTAAGCAATGAGAATCTGAGTTTGTTCACATAAAAGAGTGCTCACACCAGGGCACTGGATAGCCCACTGAAGTTCATTCCCCTGTGGCTGACTCAAACAATTTAGGCTTTATCTCTGTTATAGGTTGGCCCTGGCCAACAGCCAAATGCCCACCAAGGTGCTCATCCCTTCCAATCTCCTGGAAGGCAGGGCCTTGGCACACCTTACCACTGCTTGGGAAGACAAATGCCATAGCCACCACCATCTCCACTTTCTCCTCCTTTCCCTGAGCTTTTATTACCGAGTACAACATCACATGCTATGGAATATCCCTTTGCTCAGTTTGGGTCAGCTGTCCTAGCTGTGTCCGCTCTCAGGCAGAGTGGGAAAGAGGGAAGGCCTTTACACTATACAAGCCCTTTTCAGCGACAGCCAAAACACTGGTGTGCTATCCATACTGTTTCAGCCAAAAACTCAAAGCACAGCACCATATGGGCTGCTGTGAAGGAAGTTAACTGCATCCTAGCCAGAGCCAGTACAGTCTCAAAATATGCAAGGGTCGCATTAAGTCACACGGACTGATGTCAGAGAAGTGTTTCAGCAAGCCCCCTTAGTTAAATGAAATTAATTGGGAGGCTAAAAAAAGTGCATTTGCAAATAGGTACTCCACGTACCATTAAAATTTAATGTATCAAACCCTACTTCATCCAAAAAGAGCAAAAATTTTACTACACGCTACAAGTAGATGGCTCTCCTAACATCTACAGAAGCTGCTGAGAATAAAGTTATCACTGGAATAGCAGTTCTCTAATTAGCTGAAGAGATGGGATTAAAATGAAACAAGCATTTACCAGATATGTTTATCAATGTAGTATCTATCTTGCTGGTAGCTTTGCTCGCAGACTGACTCTCAAAAAAGGAGGAACCTCCTGAACGCCTGATTCGTGACAGGCTGACTTTCACAAACTCAAGGTTAATGCTCAAAGAATCCTTCCGGCCAGTGACCGAAGTTGGTTCCTCATCCACGTTACCTGGAAATAGAAAGGAAAAAGTTTAATCTTCTGGGATCTTTTCAAATCTTCAGTTCAGAAAGCCATGCCAAACTTGAACAACGTTCATTAAAGCAAACAAAAACTTGTTCTTTCTGTACCTAAGGCTCCTGATCCAGGGGTTAGAACAGTAACGGCAGATTTTTGTTTTCCAGCTCCATAGGGATGGAACACGTAAAGGGAGAAGTCAGACATGCAGGCGGTAAAGCTCAGGCCTGAAGAGCTGCTACTAGAAGTGGTCAAGTCTGACTGACTGCTGCTGTGCCGTGTTCTGCCAAGAGGGCTGCCAAGTCCAGGTGATGAACCTGAAGTCAAATATTTTTTTGCAAAAGTTAAGTTTTAGCACAAAAGCATTTTCAAACGTGAAAGAATACTGTTAACAGAAATATTAAACAGACCAAATGCACATCAAATTACGCCCTTGTAGCAGCAATGTAGCTGAAATATTCTATAGCCTTTTATAAAAGATGACTGAACTCACTTAACCAATGCAAGAAAGACTCCAATAATGTGTGCAAGCTTTTACAGGGAACTGATACAACATGAATAAATCCTTCTGAACTCACTAATATGTAAACTTCTAGCCTTAAGGTGTGTAAAAGCTTATCTTCTACGCTTAATTTTAGACAAAAGAACATTATATTTACTTACGCTATAAGCCGTATATAGTATAAATGTTCCTATACATATTACCTGGTGCTCCAGATTTACTAACGGAATTCTTTGAGCCACTCTGTGAAGTACTGCCACCAACTGACACATTTTCTGATGTGTACATTGTGCCTAATGTTTCCAGTTCTCCTCGGTTTGAAGAGAAAACAAGATCTAAGGAAGGCAACTTCAACATACATTCAACTCTCGATACTGGCAGGCAACTGAACTTGATTTGAGAGGGCTGAAAGACAGGAAGAAAATAAAGGATTCAGTGAACAAATATGAAATCCTAAAAACAATCCAACTTTGGCTTAGAAAGTGCTACATGTTTATTTTTTGAAACTAAGAAAATTACAGCCTTTTCAGACTGGTTTTAGCATTATTAAGATAACTGTATACAAGTTGATGCAGGGCCATTAATTTCAGGGAATCCCTCCAGCACCAGGGCCTGTTTTTTGGACCTGTTTTTTGAAAAATTTAGGCACAGAAAGCCTGGATGCAGCAGAGGACATGAACATCCCCCTCTCTTCCTCCTGCCCCAGTCAATTCACAGCTCATCTCATGAGAGAACTTATACAGAATCACTTGAGCTGACGCTGAAAGCCTCAGCTCTCCTCAACACATTCTTGGCCAGATGAGCTTGCAAGTAAGAGCTGAGAGAGTCTACAGATCGTTGTGGTGAATTTTCATAGGCATAAAAAAAAAAAACCAGCATGTGTTAGAATATGTTTTTCAACTTGGGAACATAAATATATAGCATGAAAAAAATATTGTTTGAGCAAGGTGGAAAAATATAATAGCAACGTTCAGATCAAGTTCAAGTGCTCTGAATCTCTCTTCAGTAGCACTTTTCTCTGACACATGTAACAAGCCCAGACACATCAAATATTAAACAGTGTGAATAATGCCTTGTAGATGATATCTATACATTCCTACATTTTCCATATAAACTGAGAAGATCTTTAATAATTATTTTTGTTTTGTAATGGTATCTATAAACAATGGATAGAAATACTAGTTATAAAAGATATTTTCAAAAGAAGTCCAAAAGAGACAAGGAAGAAGCAATGATTTAAAATGTTCAGAACTTTTGTGACTTTTCAACATAGCTCATTTCTTTGGTCTCCATGTGACTAAAATACGTCAGAACTTCTGCTGAAGTAAGTCATTTTATCATCACACTAGACATTAACATCTCAGAAAGGACACTTGAAAGTATTTAGTTTTTAAAAAGCAAACTTAGAAGCAGGGATTGTCTCAAAGACTGTGACTGGAGTTACTATACTGAATGTTGAGTTAAAACCTCACCTGAACTCGTACATAAACCACCACATCCACAGGGAAGGATGAATATGCTGACGTTGAGGACGATACTAACGATGTTGTAGACTCTTCTAAGGGATCTTGTATATCAAATTGTCCCATGTCTTCATCCTGTGAACTAACAGCTTTTAACAAGTACAAGAACTCATTAGAAAGTGGAATGTAAAGGAAGACCAGCTCAAGGCCACCAAAAGACAAAAAAGAAAAATCACAGAGTACTAGAATACAAATATTACCTGTGTAATTCCTTTCAATGGGTGTAATTGGAATGGTTTCGAGAGCTTTCTCTAGGAAGTCCAGTAAGCATGGGCTGATCACCATTTCTTCTGGCAATGACTGGAGCGCAACCCATGCATACAGTTTAGCAGTTTTCACTCCACCACTTCCTTTCCCTTTGGCTGCAACATTTAAAAGACAAATTTGTTTAACATGATACCACTCAACAGTAACTGACTGATAAACATTAGAAGATAATTCACAACTAACAGCTGTTTCCTCTAATGCTCTGTATCATCATCTGAAAAAGCATAAACCAAATCGATTAGAAAAAATGAAGCCGTGAGTTACAACAACTATTAGTCTGTCATGCTTCATTATAATACCATCGTGCACGTTCTTCACCAAGCACTCATTGTCATACGTCATTGTCACCACTTTGCCTTTTAAAGAACAGCACTGAAATCAGACACACATAATTCTTCTCCAAATACACAATGCAAAGTAACCACAGCTGACTGGAAATGAAGGCGGAATTAGGAAAAACATACACATGAGCCTGGAAAGAATATCAGTTTAAAGTTAGAAAATGCACCTAAAAATTAAAACTGTAAATGGCAAGTCCTACTGTATTTATGCAAAGAATAACTGAAGATTCTAAACCAGCATTTTTTAAAAAACCTGGAACTAGCCAGAGTATAAACTAATTAAAAGATTGTTGTCTTCTAAATCTGTGGAAGAGTCTAACACTTGGATCCGCGCTCATCAAAATATAAATATGCACAGAAGATATTAGTACCAGCTCAATTACTGTCTCTATGAAATACAGCTATTAGAATGGAGATAAATCAACATACTGGTTTTTAAATATTCCAAGAAAGACATAATTTAAGTGACTAAAATGGAGCTTAAAAATCCTTTAATTTGCTAAAAAACTCCAAGCACTGAATTTCCATGCTATGCAAACTATTCTGTTTAGCGCCTGTCTTGCTCTTACTGGAGACCAAAGACAATAAGACAAGGTGGTTTCCATTCCAGAGGAAAAGTAATATAAAAAAAGGTAATATAAATAAAAATAAATGTGTTTCAGAACAATTCAGAACTAATAAATATTTATAAAAATACAATTCATAAAGAAAAAAAATTGATTGCAATCCCTAGTTTTGTATGATCATATAAATGTCTCCCAAGTACAATTTCCGTAAGCCCCCTACCAACTGTAGAGTTTACAGACACAGAAACAACAAGATTCAGTAACCGGACACGACATGGTAAAAATTGAAAGACAAAGATTGGAAAGAAGATAGGAAAATACAGAGCAAAGTTGAAAGTAGTAGTATAAACCAGGATTACAAAACATTCAGTAATCATAAAGAGGATGGACACTTAAAAGGAGTAAGAACTAATGGTTCAACAGCATGGATAATTGAGGAAGGTGCCCCCATTTCACTGTTCTCTCCCAGCATCTACTCTGGCATTATTAAATAAAAACAACCAACAAACAAAAAAATCCACAAAAAAGCCCCACACGGCTGTTTTCAGTTACTAATTTTGCTTGCTCATCAAATTTTGATTTTTGTTTTTAAAGTGATATTCAAATGCCAAAGGAGAGAAGAGTGAATGTCTCAGAAGTTGGAGGTGCAATCTACATACCTTTAGATCTGACATGATATAACAATGGACTCCTGCTTGAAAACAGGAATCATTGGAGATAAAACTTTAAGTATTAAAACTTGTGATACTCCAGATCTTGGTTATTTAAGGGCCTGCAACAGTTGAGGACACTAGTCTGGTATTTTGATTAATACAAATACATCTAATCAGCTGCTTCAGTACTTACAAGATACAACCCAGTTCCAGAAAGCAGTAATTTACGCATTACTTGTGCAGCAGAAGGCACTTAAAAACTGAAAGTGTTCTTTGAATAGTGTAATGTAGGGATATAGGGACACAAGGTGTAATCTGAATTTTTTTTTCTTAGATTATGAAGACTAAAGCAGTCAGCATTCACTTTTTATACAGATACTTAAACTTTGCTTTCTGGTAATAAGCATTATTTTGTTAAATGAAAGCAGAGAGAAGGCAGTGACAGCCCATCAGTGGGATGTACTGACTATGACAAATATTAATGAGACTGGTTTGGCAAGAGATTTCTAAAAATGCAGCTTTATGAACTGCATTCATACTTCCGAGATCAGGGTTCTGCAGCCAAAGGTAAGGACTTGAGAAATACAGTGCTTCAGGTAACGTGCAGACAGATCTAAAGCTAGTAGATTACACGAAGAAAAGATATATTTCCAGGATAGTTTTAGAAGGTTATTGTCTATAAGTACCTGATGGGATGGGTGGGGGCTGGGGAGGAAGTAAAGTGTTAGTCTTGCTGTGGATAGTGCTAGATAAAGGAGGAGATGTGGCAGTATCTTTCATACCATACAGCTTGGACTCTTTGGAAAGGGTTCTTGGCAAAGAGGATCCTCGAGAAGTATTTGGCGATTCAGTCTTTAAAGTCTTAGAGTTATAGTGCAACTGGAATGAAAAGAAAGATCGATTTACTTCATACAAGTAGCTCAATTTCTATACAGCAGTTTGGTGTCACTCCTTTCTTTCGGTTCTTTTTTTCCCTCGTTACTTACAAAGATACCATTGTAAGATACTTTACATTCCAATGCACGTCCTATACATATAGACTATGCACTGAAATCTTTGTACAAAAAAAAAATAAATTAATAAACTAAAAAAGATCTAACTATATAACTAAAAAAATATCAAGGAAACACAGAGAAACTGAGGAAACAAACTATTTAGGAACAATGCCTAAAGCTTGCTCCTCCACTCTGCTACATCATACACATCCTGTGCCACCAACTATTTGTTCCTTGCTGCATCACCTACTTTCTGCCTTACTGCATGGTAAAATTATTCCACTGCTGAACACCAGCATACAAAAAGTTGCATTAAAAAAATAAAAATAATAAAATATTCCAAGAGTTCACAATTCCTATATGTGCATACTACACTATCAATGAAAACACAGAACATAACAAAAGCCGTAGAGAATGTTTAGCTATTCCTAAATTTGACTAAAAAAGCAAGGGGCAGGACCTGAACCATAACGAGTATCCCTGAAGACAGGCTGGAATAGTGGAAAATTGGACATACGTAGTCCTTCCACGTTGAAAAACTAGATGAGTCAGGCTGTTTCAAGTGAAGAGCATTTGATTTATGGCATTGCCTCAACTGAACTACATGAAGTTTCCATGAAGCAGTGACCTGTTTTTCCTATTCTTACTCCATAGAATTTCAAATCACAAATTCAAGAACATTTCTGTTGAGGCCCTTTCTTATGAGAATGTAGAAGCAATGATTAAAAAACCAGGGGAGTGTAGAGTTTGACAGTGTTTGAGAGAACACTGTCTTAAAAAAAAAGAAAGTTTTTTATACAAGGACTCTGGCTGCTCTAATAAGCAACACAGAAGACACAGGAAGAGAACTTTATGTGTTAGTGGGCCAACTATTAAGCTGCCCTTCCCATAAATTACTGGCAGTGAACAGATCTTCCTTTATTTAAAAAGGCTATGCAATATAAATTGCCCGTCAGAGAAGAAAATATCCAAAACAAATGTCTAATTTTAGACACCAAACTATTAGTGGAACTGATTTCTTTTCATTATATAATATCACATACACTGTTTGTTCTGGAGCATCATTTGACATTTTTGTTCTATTTTTGATGGTACATACAAGATCACTTTTTTTCCTCCCCTAAGAAAGTGAGGGTAAAAGCATCTATCAACTTTCACTGTAGTATTACAGAAATCATTATTCCTATTTTAGCAGTATCTACATAACTGAAAAGAGATTTTGCCGAGGTGCTCTGTATGTATGAACTTTATACACTGTAACAATGTATTTGCTTTGAAATCATACTTGAGCAGAGAGAAAGAGCAAGAGCAAGAGCTTCCCTGCAGTTATACGCTTCTTTTACCTTTACATCCACCCCAGGAATATAAAACACTGTTGTTTCCACATCACTAGATTTTGTCTGTAGAGATGATGGCACTTTCTTGCCAGCGAGTAAGTGAGTAGTAGATGCATAATTGGTTTGAAATTTCTTCTTTTTTGAAGGAGACTCTTGATCCAGACTTCTGGAACTCCGATCATAGCTCCTAAAAGAAATGCAATGCAAATTATTAAAGCAACCTTAATGCTCATATTAATAAGAGTATATTTCTAGTATTAAAAAACCTAGAGATGCCTGAAACAAATTTGTAGCATCAACTATATAAGAAAGCATTTCAATCTCTGCTTTACTCTTTGCTTTCTGTGACCTCTATTACCTTTCTGTCAGGCAACTGGTGTCCTCATTTTTGTTATGTGATCATTTCAGGCAGTAAAATCTACAAAATTATTGTTATGTCATTAGAGAAACACCTTCCAATGTTCTGTACTCCTACAGTCAAGTTCATCTACACTACCCAACCTGCTCTGTGAAAACTCTTTGATATGCAGAAAACACTTACCAATTTTCCTTCTCTGCTGTAAAGCCTGTCATCTTAAGAGATTCTTTTTCTTTCTGTATCAATTCTTAGAAAAAAGTGTCTTGGAAGGATGGAAACCAAATTGCTTTCTAATTACAGATCTCCTATGTATACTACTCCATAAGAAAAAGTATTTCTCATTTGTTCCTATTTCTTACAATTACAGTTAAAACAAGTAAATCTTGTTTCCTTATAGTATACTTATTAAGAATTATCTTTGTTGACAGATAAGTTCTTAAAATTCACCATATTATTTACTTTTTAAAATTTGATATGTCATTATGTAAAGCCGCCATAGGATCCCCAATCATATACACATGATAAAAGGAGAATTTAGAAACTAAAGATGAGATCAAACCTCATTAAGATCAGAAGTAAAGCACTTTTTTTTGCCTCAGATAATTAAAAAAATACATTTTATTACAAAAGATACATAATATGAGCATGCTTTTACACTCAGAAAATAATGGGAGCCCTCAGATCATGAGAAAACACCTAGTAGCCCCATTATTAGTCAAACCATTGTGTGGATTCACTAAGTTGTAAAGTTACCACTTTGGAGGCTGAAAAAAAAAAAGAATAACCCAAGTGCTTTGAAAGCCTAACATTTTGTTTATGAAAGACAAAACATGATTTAAAAAAATAAAATCAGAAGAGAGGCATGTGCTTATCCTTGCTAAACAAACACAGCTCCCCATGCCATACTCGGCCATAACAATGGCAACTTATGGTGATGCTATGACGTAATTACTACAAATAAAGTGATAGTAACAAACTAACACATACATCTATGCTTTTTAAACAGGTCAGTTCATAAGAGTCATTAATTATTGCGCACATGGTCATAACTTAAGTGATGGAAATAACAGATGGACTTAATAGATAAAGTCAAATTAAGTAGTTGGTAGCCTTAGGGAGAAGAGGGTAAAACATTTCTTACCTTCGTAAACTGATGTCATCGTGTTCTTGCTGAAGCATTGTAGGGTGCAGCACACATTTCCCACAATCAATTTCAACCCTGATATCAAGTTCAAAGTCAATATTTCTCTCAGTGGTTGTGCCAGTCACACTTCTGTTGGTAGGCGTCGTGGGCCAGCGCTCAGTGAACAGTTGGTGGACAGCAGCGAAGCCTGTCGCTTTCTTGCGAGAGGTGCTCCTGCACAGGCACAACTCTGGTTAGATATTAGCGTGACATTTACCTGAACAGGTGGGTCACCACCTGTTGATCTAATGTCTGAACATCTGTTCTTGGCATTCTTAGACTATGTCCATACTCAGTAAATGATATTTTAAGAACTTTTCTGGAAAAGGCCTCATCCGATACACAGCAATATCCATCTTTCATTAACACTTTCATTAGTAACACTTAGTGTAGGGTACTACAAAGAATTAAGTCTTTCTTGAATTCTCAATGAAGAAAAGGAACGAAAAGATATATACAATAATTTTCATATTTGTAAATATTTACATTATCACATGCACTTTGTGGAGGTATAATCACTGGATAAAAATGAAAGTTATGCTGTATTTGACAAATCTGTCATTTGGTCCCACTAAGACCTGCCTCGTGCCTCAAAAAGCTCTCTTTCCCGGTTCTTTTATTCTGATCCAAGCCCTGAAATTTCTAACAGTTGCCTCCTTTTCAGATCAGAATTCCCCCTTCCCTCCCAGTCACCTCTGCTGAACACAACCTCCCTTGCCTTCTGCATACACACTCCAGGCAAAATTCAATCCTTCATCAGACTTTATAGCTTTAAAGCTATAATTTCTTAATTTCTGGCTTCTTCCTTAGGACCATTACTTACGGTGGTTTCCTATAAAAGTACGTCCTCTCTCTTTCATGGTCATCCTCCTTCTCAGAGTCCTCGCTGCTTGATGATAAGCTGTCATCCCGCCGTCCTTCTTCAGGCTGGAAGGGAATGCCGGGTGAGAAGACTACTGGAGTTTTGGGTGAACCAAATACCGAGCATGAGCCTTCACTAGTAGATGAGTAATGGGAGGGACCATCAATAGTTACAGACAAAAGGTCCATTTCTGTCTCCTCTGGAAACTGATTATAAAAAGACAAAGAGATAGTAAATTTCCACAGATCTCGTTTCCATCGAGAATGCATTAGATAGCTCTGGAAATAAAAAAGGAAGAGCGCTATGAGAAACTCCCACTCCCAAGTTCCTCATAAGACAGAGACAGCAGGTGTAGAAATTGCAAGAGGGGTAATGAAAAAGAAAGACAGGGAAGCTTGGTGGGGAGCCGTTTGCCATTGCCTAGTGATCGAGCTCAATCCGTAAGCTAAACACGCATCATGCTCTGACCAATTCACGTGATCAGAAGGAATGGAAACATTTCAAAATATTCTTTTCAATTGAAATGAAAGAAAAGATAGCAAAAATCATCATGAACCTCGCAGAGGGGTGAGGCCCTGAGTGTTAGTGAGGCGTGCATGCAGGACGCTAACACAGAATGTACGGCAGCGCTGGGCAGCTCGGGGCTGCGCTCCTGGGCAAACCTGCTTTAACACCAAACAGGCTTCGGGCCACATTTCCAAAAGGGGCCTCCTGTTTCTCACACAAAGCACGTCACAAGCACCACACAAGCAACTTTTGAACATCAACTTCTTTAAATGCCTGTGAAAAATATCTAGAAGTGTTAGTTCAACACCAGCACTGCCTAACGCAGCGTTGCTATAGACCTACACAGTCATTGTCTGCACCTTCAGATTAGAGCTTTGCTGAGAACTGGCATTGTAATGTCAGTAAGATTTTTTTCTCTTTTTATATTCAACATCTGATACCTGTAAGTGTTTGATAGCATTTTGCTATGCCAACAAAACTTAAGCTAACCAGGCTTATATATAACAACAACAAAAGGAAGCTTTTAAACGTGAACATATTTAAATGTGCAAAACACTTTTCTATGTTTTATTTCCACCTCTCTCTCAGAAATAAAATTTATTTCCTGGGAGCATGAGGTGAGTTGGAAGGGGAAAAAAGGCACATTACTATCTCTTGAGTTTGTTTTTGGGGGAGGGTTGTTTGTTTGCTTTTGTTGGTTTGTTTTGGGGGAGGGTTTTGGTCATTTTTGTTTTTAAGAAAAAAATTATCTTTACTATATTACCTAAATATGTTTTTTAAAGCAGTTAATGGCAGCACCATTTCTTCTCTGCGCATTGAGTTTTATCACATTCCATACTCCCTATTGTTTGAAAATGTCTTGCTCTGCATTAAATATGGGCATTCCAACAGAAATAAAAGTGTGAGAAGATGTCCTCTCACCTAGCAATTATTTTGTACTGGTGTTGATGCCTGCAGTCTTGGAACACAAAGTAGCAGATGTAGACACCTGCATACATACAAAAATCCTCTCCTAAAGCACATTTCAAGGCTAGACTTACATCACTTTACATCAGCCTTGATCAAAGTCTTCATAAATATACAGACATCATTCCAATAATTCATTTTACAAAAACTACCCAGTTTTCGGTCTACATAAGGGTGTAGAAACATTCTGGAAAGTTCATCAACAACCAATCATGGTCTTCTGCTTACTTTATATATTTAAATTTAAATATTTTCAAATTTGATATACATTCTGTTTAGCTGAGTGCAAAAGAGATGAAACATTGAAAAGCAGCTCCCTGTGAGATAAATTAGTTCTCTGGCAAAGAATATTTGCTTGTTCTCAGAAATACCTGAAAATACCCTTCCCCTGGACAGCTGGATTGTTGTGCAATCCCCAAAGCTGTTTTATTCAACTTAATTAGAAGTAAAAAAAAAATATTAAAACAATTGCAATAATCTCAGCCATGCAAAAACAACATAATAGGAACATTTTAAAAATGAGAAAACATAGCAACAAACAACACCAAAGATTCAACAATCCATTTCAGACACACAGAAGGATATACCTGTAGGGTTACAGCAAACTGTCTAATACCCATTTCCAAAACTCTAAATATATTCAAAACCAAAAAATACTAGATGATTTATTGTACACTTCTATTTATAAAAATAAAACGATTGTATTACCATTATGTGTATCAGCCTACAATAATACCATTTTCAAGTATTTTTCCTAATGTTTCCATTAATTTCTGTGTTAAGAAATCCAAACACATCTGTCTTCTATCAAAACAAATCTATCTTCCAAAAACACATCCACAATCCGAGGTGTGTGCACACACATGGAAAAAGACACACAAAAACATACAAGCAATTCAGGTCTGGCTGAGTACACCTATCTCATGAACCTGTGACCAAATGGCACAGGGAATATAATTATATAACATATAAAGTAACTCTTACAGAATCCTGTATGTTGAAAGTTACTCTTGGCCCAGGAGATGCAGCATCTATGTGGATATCTGGGAGGTCTTCGCTGTCTCCAAGTCGAGAGCTGTAAGCAAAACAAAACCACAACAGCTTGTTGAGTTTTACTGCAGGATTTTACATTCATGCGAACATTTAACTACAGAAATACACGGCAATAAAAAGTACAGTCAGTACTTACGACTTCGTTATGGAAGAAAGTATAAAACCATAACCGAAGCACTTAGGATATGTGAAAAGGAAAAAGAAGGGGGAGAATAAAAGGGGAAGCAGCTACACGTTACTTGGCTAGTAGACTATAGCTAGCCAGTCTCTGTTTATTTCTTTATGCAAGTTTTCAATCCTAAACCAACATGCAGAAATTATAGAAAAATGAGGCATTTGTGACATTTGGGATATAAAGCAAGTTGACAGATTATGTATTCCCTGATGCAACCGCAATGAATTATTTGGCCTTATAGTATATGCGTACTACTTTTCATTCACAACCAAAGTACTCATCAAGTTTTTCAAAACTTCATGCTTCTTATAGAAGAACAGAAAAGCCCCAGTATCTTTTCCATGCAATTTCTGGTTCTCTTCAGATAATCTTGTGAAAAAATAAAATGAAAATCGTTTTCATCTGACAGATCTTGAACTAGAACTTTCATGCTTTCAACACTTGCTCTGCTTTAATTATCAAGAACGCTAGATAATTCAGAAGAAAGATTCCTTTTCAAGGGCACCTTGAAAAATTCACTTTAGAGTACTTAGAAAGCTTTTCTTTAAACTGGAATATCTTCTTTTTGATATTTTCACATCTGGGTTATTTATAAATTTCCATTCACTTCTACAGAAGTATTCAAATTTGAAGCAAATTTCTATTCTTATAGGAAAAAAGTCCACACAATTCTAACACTACTCTCCACTTCCTAAATTTCAAGTCTTTTATATTTAATACATAGTAATATAGCACATTTTTAATTCCAAACTTTGAATGCTTCATCTGGATCTACAGTAGCAATAGACTCAAACACATGTATTCTAAAAACAAAGAAGAACTTTACTAGGAGGCATCGTTATAGAACTACAGTTTGCTCAGCAGCCATTAAATGATGAAACAAAATGAATACATGTTATACATGTGAAGAGATTAAAAGAAAATTATCATTCACAAAAAAAAAAAGAATCTCCCTTCTCATTACAAAAGACCTTTAAGGCAGATGGTTGCAAATCAAGAGCAGAAACAAAAATGATTACACTATGCCATTTTTCTTTATATACGTTTCTTCATTATGTCTTGAATGCAGGATTCTGTACAAAACCCTAAATTCTCGTAGAAGTGGAAACTTCTCATTTGACATACTAATAAGTCTGTCAAAAAAGAAGTTTCAAAAAAAGGTGAAAAGTTGCTTTTTGGAAAAAGCCTGTCTTCCAAAATGGATCTTCTCCTATCCAGAATCACCACATATAAACACTGCCTCTAGTAAAAGGACTCCTAAGGCCAAAGTCCGATGTTTCCTCTGTTACTGAAGCTGCTGTTGTGATCACAGATCTGAGATTCCCAGAAGCTTACCTTGTTCTGTCCATCCTCTTCAGAGGTGGTCTTCCTGATGCTGAAATACTCTTAGATCGGCTATAGCTGGGTTTGTAGCTGAGACCCCATTTGTCTTTCAAGGAGGCAGCCTAAAACAAAAATAATATTTAAATGCAGCAACTGAGAACACAGAGAAAAACTCTGGCAAAACAAAATACTATTTTACACAGGTGTGCCAGTAAAACAAAAAGATGGGTTTTGTTCCATAATAGTTAAAATGTATCTCTTATCAGCATTTGCCAGCACCTTCATTTTGCCTCTGGATAAATGTTCACTCTTCTTACTTGCTGGAATTGGTAATGTCCTGTTGCCAGAAGAAAACTATACCCAGAGGTAATAATCTGACCACTTCAACATGCATCTTTCCTAGTTACCGCTACAGTACAGAAGAACATCAGCTAAAATGAGAGCACCCCAGAAAGAGCTGCTAACAGATTACTATTTGAAAGATTTGTTTTTATTAATGAAGCATCATCCTTGGAGGTCCTGCACTAGGACACACTGAAAATAACGTTTTGCCAGGTTTGTTATTGGGGTCTTGGATGACAGCCACATGTGTTTGTGGATTACCAACAACAGTGCTTGCTTTTTGTCAAGTTTCCTCTAGTGTCTACACTTAGTAGCTTGTTTTCATTTTTACATCACCTAACTCAGCAACTATACTGTTTATTTATATATAGAACATACTTATAGAAAGCACATGTGCCAAGTGGAATACAATAGGTATCTATCATTTACCCAGGCAGTTAACATGCTTGCCTCTGCATCTGCATTCATCAGCCCAATAAAGAATCATTTTAAAATTCGCTAAGAGAAAGAGTAAACAACAACTTCAAATACACGTTTTCTGGCTATTTCTTGTGAGCATGCAAATAAAACCATTTACATTACAGTATCTCTGAAATTTTGATTTTCCTATCATCATTATTATAAGGGAAAAAAACCTTTCCCCGTGCTCTCCTAAAGCTAGAGTGATTGCTGAACTATTTGATAATCTTCTTTTCCATTACTAACATTTTCTTCACTTTAATCAATGTGCAGAAAAGAAATATGCAATGCAAGTGCTAACATTATGTTTAAAGTAATTTAATAGTGCTTACCCTCATACTGGATCTACGTAGCTTTTTACGAACATCTCGGCGGATATCATTCACAGCCACCGACTCCAGCTGCTGATAGCGCTGAATTTCTTGATTTATAGTTCCTTCACTTGCACCTAATTTTCTGGGGATAAATCATGGTTGAGTTATCTTACAAATAGGTGACGTTATTTTCACGATTTCAAAATCTGTGTTGCAATGATGTTCCGCTTTCTCTGGGAATTATCCAATTTTCTCCTTTTTTTCAGTAGTTACTTAAAAACGGTGCCAAATACAGCTGCAGAAGAATTATTCTTGTTTCATGATACAACTTTTTGTCACATATTTCGTCCTTACGAGGACTCTTAAGGATTTTAAGGTTTCTGTCTCCAAAGGACTTAGCAGATCAGACAGAGGATGTAGAAGAAATGAGCGTGCAAGGAGACCCCCAAACAACAGTGCTACCATGATGCTAACCAAGGTGGAGAGTAAAAATGGCTGTACAGCAACTCCCTTGTTTCAAAAAGCCCTAGTTGTAACAACTAGATTAAGGACCTCCTATACACGTTCAATCACACGGCAGCTGTTTAATTAAAAGCAAACATAAAGGGCAAAACTGAGAAAAAAAATCCTCCTGCTGTTAAGAGTCTAAAGCCCTGGCACAGCAATGACAGTCTTCTGTAGCAAAATACCTTCTGCAGAAAAAGCACACTTCTCAATAATTTAAAATACTCTGTAAAGCAAGTGCTATTTTGAAAGCATCACAGTTTACTGGAGCATTCATAAACTGAGAAAAGGCAGGCACAAAACATAATTTTGATTCTTGAACTTGTATTAGAACAAACATTTAACCTAAACTCAAAGTTCAGATACAATTGCCCTCTGAATGGTGCCAGCAATTTCATTCCAAGTACAAGCAGTAAAATGTGGCTCTTCTTCATTATTTAACACGTAATTACCAAGCTCTATATTCCCATCCCAGACAGATCCATTTACAGTTAGTCTGTCTTCAGGAAGGAAGGAGAAAAAAAAATAAGGCCCAACAAGCTATAACTGTGAAAAATTATTAATAAAATTCAGAGAAGACGTTCAGATGAACTTTATGAAATTTGAAATGATTCTTTCTTAAGGTTTTCTCAAGTACAGCATAGGAGATTTAATTTTAAAGTACCTACAAGATGCAAAAAGAGTCAATTTCAGTATTTTTCTTCTTCCAGTGAATAAGACTAGGATTATTACAAAGTAATATATTTTGTTAAAGTAATCACCACAATAATAAATCAAGAGAGAACTACGATTTTGAATCTTTAGGAAATTGATTATAATCAGCCACTGTAATGCAGAACCAGAAAGAATATAGACTAATTTGACACTCAGGGAAGAACTTGAGAAATTAAGAGTGTACTTGAATATGTAGGTTTTTCTTATGGAATCCAAAAAGACAATTTCTTATTTTTATATAAAAACAACAATTTCCACTTGACCATTACAATGCCACAAGATATGTGATAAGAACAGAAAAGAAAGAAGTCAGCTGTAGTTTGTTATTCCCCAGTTATTGTTATATTTGTGCGAGTTAAAGCAAAACCCAACTTACTTTAAGTCATCAATAACTTTAGCTTGCTCATTGAGTTCTCTAATATCGACTAAACGTTTCACAAATTTTCTTCCTCGCTGTTCTCCAGTTTGGATACTGGAAGCTCCCTGCCGTCGATGATCAACAATCTCCTATTTAAAATAAACATTTAATTAACGCCCTTATCAAAAATTGGACATTAGTGCGATTTAACAAGAGGCAAAGCAAATTTCACACCTTAAAATTTGGACTAGAGCATGCAAAAGAATCAGTGTCATCTCAAAAGGCAGCTGATTGGATTTTTTTCCAATGATCCAAACCCCATCATTCAGTTAGACACACCGTAACTACTACATACATGTCCCCATGAGCAGGATCTGCCTGCTTTCATATGTGATCTGCTAGACTGAAGAGAATCACACTTCGCTGACCCCAATAGATATTCTACAGGAACAGAGTATCGGTGGGTTGGGGGGCTCAAACCCAGCAGGTGATTTACAATCCGCTGCCCAAATGTTAGCTTGCGTGCATCTCCACATAACGCACCTCCACCTGATTTCTAAACAACAAACAGGAACATTAGTGTTCTGGGATAAGGTTTTCACTCTTGGCAGGCAAGAGACATTTAAGACAGCCATTAGAGAACATCTGTTAAAATGTTTTTACGTGAAACCAAAAAGCAAGGTCAGCAGCATATTGGGTAGAAGTACTGAAAAAGAATTTTTTTCTAATTTGCTCTTGTTAGTAACTTACTCTCCTGTTAAGAAAACCTATCTATAGCCACAGCTTTTCCTGTTCAGGCACCCAAAGTTAGGTATCGTGTCTCCATATTTTCAAGACCAGATCGGTATTTCCGCATAACAGCAGTAGAAATATGACCTGCAATTTCTTGCATTTGAAATATGGAGTTAGAAAACTAACACATGAACTTTTTTCATTTGCAACAAGAGTTATATGAGCTAGAAGGAATAGCATATTGAACTCAACTCAAGGCTACAATCTTTCCGTTTGAACACTTTGTCTTGACGTGTTCTAATTAGCAGCACTTATTTTGGTTGATTCACTTACTGCATGTATAGTGGGAGACATAGTGTCAACTTCATCCTCATCTGAAAGGTCAGCTATGTTTACAGAGTTGAGGTCAGCAATATCATCAATATCTTCTTCTCCTGTCAACGTTGTGAGGGTGTTGCCTAAAGCATTCAATCTTTTCCCAATGTTTGGATCCATGTGGACATCAATACCACACATCTTCCATAACACATTCAGTGTCCAGGTTCCAGCACTACTACTTTCTGTATGTAAAAAAAAAAAAAAAATTAACCCCTTTTTCCTCTTTTAAAAAAATCCTCCCCACTGAGTTATGTATTAGTTAGCCAAGACAGTGTTTATCAGTTACAAAGAGCTGTCTTTTCTGCCCACTCTGGGAAAAACACATTCCACAACCGAAATGCTTCCTAGAAGTACTTCACAGCTATGAAGTTAATGTTTATTTAACAAGTGATGTACACAGACAAGCCTAATGAAACTACATTCCCTTCAGCCAAGCTGATGACCCGGAGGGAGCATCTCAAACTTCAGCCCTTCCAACTTCAGCCAAGAATACTATTCCAGAACAGAACTTCTAACAGCAAGAAACCTAAAGGATGTCCATCTGCATGTGAAAGCGCTGACCTAGTTACAGTTTCAAGTTGAACAATGATGCTGGAAGATGTTATAATATATGTGTTACGTGCCTGCTGAATACCCTGTCTACCCAGAACTTTTCTAATGAGTGACACCTTTCAGTGTCAAAATACAGAAATGGCTTTCAGCAGAACTACAATAGACACTGTTCTTCCTTCTAAAAGGATTCATGCTGGTTTTCACCATTCCCAATTCCATGTGAGGTAAATTTTTAATAGTTGCAGTGTGTGCTTCATTTTTATTTGTCCTTAGCACAAAAAAGCAGGCGAAGGACTATGAGCAAAACTATAGGAACAGGAGACACCACAGATGCAACATTTGCCAAAGAGATGAGAAGCAGCAAGCAGCAGGTACGATGACCAAGACAGAGATTGCCAGGTATCTTTGAGGCCTCTGGAGAATGTCCAAACAACTCACTAGGAGAGACTGGGAAGAGAGGGAGTTTGGGAAGAATAGAAGCTGTCTCTGGAAGAGGTGAGGGAGGAATGGGAGTGCAGCATGCAAAGTCTCAGCATTAGAAGGACTGGAAGATTTAGCAGTCTCTAGTACAGAAAGCAGTAGGACGACATTGCTGTTGGACTATTCTCCCACCAAGGAACAAACACATACACACCACATGTTTTCCTGCAGATAAAAAAAAATAAAATCTAAAACCAATGTTGCTGATGTGACTCAAAATCTGGAATAGCTTGAAAAGATGAAGCAGATAAAAACATTGAGGAGTTTTACCAGGAAAACAAGATATTAAATGACACAAATAGGCTGCCAATTAAATTACAAAACAATTAAAGGATTAAAATTTCACATTTTATGAATGCTTTACTTATATTGGACTTGATTACTTAAAAAGTGTATTACCTGCTGCAGCCTGTCCTGTTGTCCTAGAACACACTTCATATGTACCATCTGGCACAACACCTGTATGAAGCACATACACTGATTAGGCTGACAGTGAAAGCAGCTTTAGACCAACCTTTCCAAATTCCACCTCAATCTCTTGCCCTCCACAATTAAAGCATAAGTGGTGTGGGATAGGAGGCTTAGTTTTAATTCCCATTGAATGACTTTCCTTATTTAGTAAAGTGAATCTACTTGGTAACATCCAAGTTTAGATGAATTTACAAACCCATATAAATCTTCACCATAATGAAAGAGATATATATATATAAATGAAAATCAGCTATATTAAACTATTAAAAACTTACTGGGTTCTTACGAAATTCTATAAAAGCCATGCATCCAACTCTTCCAACATCTCTCAGACAGAACTTAAATGTTTATAATGAGACTTATAGCAAAAAAGTTATTAATAAAGGAAAACAACAAAGAAATACAACTTTTTGGATCCATATTATTTTGCTTTCAAAATGGCAAAGTATTTTCTTTACCTTTTGGAGGAAAGTTCAGCAGTTTTAAAAGTCATGGGAGAGGGTAAAAGTGAATTTATATCTGAAATACTGTCGTCCAATATGAAATCACACCCACTTACATGCATTCATGACTAGATCTCCTCTTATTTCTGGTTTCCAGTCATCCCAACTGGTCTCAAAGCCATCAGCAAAGCGGATACAGAAGTTTTTAAAATGACCTTTGCTGACTAAAGACTCTGAGGAGCAGGCAGTGATTAAGGTGCTTTCAATAGTCAGGACTAAAGCAGAGCCAGTGTCAAGATCTGCAGTGTGGTTAGACTGGAAAATAAAACCACAGAGAGAATTTACCGGTCACTGCAGTGTCAAAGTGATACCGTACATGTATTAAATACTGTTTATCTTTCCCTAATAGAAAACTGATCCCCTTCTCATATCTCCTGGTATTTTTCCTTCTCTGCAGAAAGTTTCAAAAGCATCACATCTGCCCGTGCAGCGTCTTGCATTGCTGTTTTCTAAATGCAACACCTACATTGTAAATATATTAGGGTACCGTGAGTCAAGCCCATCTGGAAGAGGAAAGAAAAATCTGTGTCTGATCACGGATAGACCATACAGGGCTTTGAACCATATGATCCCATGACAACAGAACACAAGCCCAGGATTGACTCTTTTCTCCATGAAGAGTTGCGCATGAGTTGATTGAAAAAAAAGGAAAAGTCACTTTAATTTCTATGTGATTTTTTTGGTGCTTATTTTGATATCTACAATTATGCAGAGTCTTAAATATACAGACTGACTGATTACTTTCCAGTCCTTTGCATATTAAGGTCTATAATTTTGTTTACCTGCAAAAAAGGCCACATATTGCCTTCTATAAAACTAGACTTCTTTTGATACAGCATAAGGACTGTAAACATGCTGTTCCATATACAGCTTAAGACTTCATTAGCTAGAATGTATTTTTCATCATTTACTACCATTTGTAACACAAAACAGCACAAACGCCACGTGCCTTGTCCACAACTGCCAGATAGATGATTCACAATCAAAATGTTATGTCATTATGACTTCTAGGTCATAGGCATCATTACTCCTTTACACCTGTAGATATTATGACTATTTCCTTCTACATTGTTACAAGGATTCATTTCTCTTCTGGAATTATTTCCCATTAAGAATACTCCCAGTTCAACACAGGAACAGTCTCTGAATTCTCAGAGCCATCTAATATTATCTATTCTAAAATTGCTCTACTGCTTCCTGTACTTTCTAAGCTGCTGTCCACTGGCAATGTAATATTTTCAATTTCATACTTGAGAGGTGCAGATCACACCTTCACTTTTCAACAGACTACTAACAGTCATGTCGCTTCAGACATTTTGCTTACCTGAGGTGTGTTGGTGATGGGCAGGCAAATCCCTAAGTCATTGACAGTCAGCTGAAGAAAGAGGGTCCCAAAAGCCTGTGCAGAGGTTTGCTGGATTCCAGGCAGCATATCTACTACTTCTTTTGTGGCCATATGAATATCCTTATGTAAAGCCATTCTCTGTTCATTCCAGTTGTCATACGCAGCCTTGTAGTTCAGCCAAAATAGCACAGCTTTATGAACAAACCAGAAATGCTTAATTGAAATCAACACATACCAAATTAAAAAAAAAGCACATTCACTAAATAAAGTTCTTTTTCCCCTCCCTTTTTTTTTTTCCTCATTTTTATGATTTCTCCATTACTTTAGGACAACGTATGTACAACAATGGACAAACATATATTCAGACACTGTTCTCAGTATTATTCATTTGGAAAGACTTAAAAAAGCAACTTCCTCCAAACCACCTGAAAACTAATCACTTCAGCAAATGGAATTTTTGGTGTTAGGAATTATTAGGAATTATTAACCTGTTGGCATCCAGTAGATCTCCTAACTTTCTCAGCTAGTTTATTGTACCTAATATTTTGATTTAACATGATATATACCAAATCTTGAATAATCAAGCCTCTTTGAAAAAAGAAAAATATAGCTTCCTCAGTATGAAAAGAGATTTGTAGCAATTGTCTCTTCAATACCTCTGTCAAAGGCCACAGGCTGAGCGAAAACGATTGGTCTGTTCAGAGTAATAAGCACAGCTTCTCTATCTGATGAGCCACTGATTTCTTCTCGGAGAGCATTTCTTAATCCAATTCTTGTCTTGAAATAGGCAACTTGATGAAAGTCTGATCCAGCTTCTTCATAAACCTTAAACACATTCAAAAAATGGGAAGGAGGAGGGGTTTGCAGCAGGGAGGAGTTCAGGGCCAGGGAAAAATAATCAAATTACTGCTTTTGACAAAATGTAAAATTACAACAAGAAGTAAATACATCTCCTTTCCCCTTCTCTTCTAGCCAAAGCTCCTCTGAGCATATTCAATTTTATTACATTTAATTCTGATCGTAGTATTATTTCCTTATTTATCATAAAATATGAGCTAAAATAACTATTTATATATCCAGATCCTGTGACAGTACATTTATAGCTTCTAAAATGTGCATTTTTTTCTAGGCATCACAAAACATTTTCCTATCATAAAATTAGTGATTCCAGGGAACAGTGGGTTTAAGAATCCAAGAGATGCAACTTTCAAAATAATACAGAAAAACTAGGTCAAAATATAGGTCTAGTCAAGTCTGGATCTTGTCTGATCTTATTATTTCCTTCATGTAACGTAAAAACAATAGCAATATCAATGAAAATTTTGAATTTGATTCAGTAGCAAGGCCATTACTATTGCAAGGGGCATTACTATTGCAAGGATATTAATAGCATGAAAAAAAATTTAAAAAGAGCCCATACTTGACTCCTTCCATCTTTTATGCACGTACAATGGCCTTCATAAAGAAGATTTGCTAATTATTCTGAAAAGTCATCTCCAGTCTGTTCTTGACTCAAGTGAGAAAATGTATTTTGATGGACTATTTACCAAAATACGAGAGCATATTCAGGAAGTAAACTTCCACAACGATGTGCTGCAGAATGCTTAAACTTTTATTAAAAACAAGAAAACAAGCCAAAAAAGCTAACAAAAAAAACCAACCCAACAACTCTCGAACAAAAGCCAAACACCCCCCACAGCTCCCCTAGACTTCACAGCCAGGTCAGAAAAAAACCAGCAGTGTAAAAAGAGAGCCTCTTGGCTCGGTTAATCACACACTATTCAGAGCATCACATGCAAAGATGTTGAGCACTGACCTGATGTTTAACAATCTGTCCTAGTGCCAGATTTAAATCCACCTGGCATTTCCCAAACAGTTTGAGGTAGCTGCTACTTCCAGGCATTGCTTTGGTTTGCAGTCTGTTTGAGAGTTCAAGTTCTATCAATCCAGTTTCAAATCTCACAGCTCGCATTGAAGGAGTTGTAGCTGTCACTTGAATTCCCTAATGAATAAGGGAGGTACAAAGTTACTCGGATCTGATTCAGAGACACAAAGAGAAGGCGGAAAAAACAACTAACCAACCAACAAGAGAAAACAAGCCTTTTAATTGTACAGCAGAAAAAGGAGGACATAATTGTTTTTTACAATGCGATGCCACTAAGCTATTTTAAAAGATTGCGGGAACCAAACTCAAGGTCTTTTTCTTCATGCAGAGTATTCCTGATGCAATAAGCTTTGAGGTAAAAACCCAAAAGCCATTCATAGCATGTAGGATCACTCTTTTTTTTCCATCATAAAATTACCTTAAACTGTAGGCTCAATGAGTAGAGAAGAATTTTTGGTTTTTCTCCATCAGTTGTGCCATCATGTTCATTCCAAAGAGGTATTGGCTGCTCCCCTCCTGTAGACATTGAATAGACACATTCAGAGTTTTAACAAAGAAAACACTTTAAAACAGATATAAAAAAAGGTGACAGTGAATGAAGCCTCATTTTAAACAGCGACTAGTTGATGATTTATATAAACAAATATAGGTTTACAAGGTTTTGTTATATAATACAGGTTGATGGAAGACAAAGGCGCAGATTCAGCTTGTTACATATAGTTAATAGCTCTTCACTGAGAAATGAGGCAGAGTGTCATGTTCTTCCCTCCTGGGACGCTTTCCTCAGGAAGGCTCAAAGCCTGTAAGGATTAACACCATTTTCAAAAAAATATTCTTCGTCTTCTGCACCAATCTATCTCCTAATTATCTAACATTTAAAATTAAACACTTGACTGAGTACTGTGCAAATTGCCTGAAAAGAGGAATTGAAATTGTATCCGTAATTTTCAATGACAGGAGGAATGACTATTGTGCAGTTATTTTATTTTTGCGTTCACTTCCTCATCCTGGCATGTTTCATCCCAAGCTCCATGACCCCCTAGGCCCAAACCTCAAGGAGCAACCCTGGTTTAAATTCTTGCCGTTTGATCTATATTCAATCTTAGTCTATAGGAAGGGCTTGCTGTTGGAAAAGGCTAAGCCAGTAATTCTTTCCATATATGTAAATTCTTCTAATTACAGGGATTCGGTGGTAAAAATAGGCAGTTAAGTCATAGATTAAAAAAGCCCCAAACAATCAATTTTTAACACTCCATCTGTATCTGAATTTTTTTCTTCTCCAAATAGCCTTAATAACCTCTTCCTCTTTCTGTTGTTTTCCTCCCCCCAATATTCTTAACCAGGATCATGTAAAACTGCAACGGTAACCTAAGGGCTCTGAGCAAGAGAACTAATTCATCTTTCATGTATTCGCCACATGCATATTAGAGGCTATTTTTGCAATGACTTTTCTTCATAAAGTTTGTATGCATTTGCTGGGTAAAAAAAAAAAAAAAAGAAAAAAAGAAAGAAATGAGATATTACTTTTAGGTAAAATTTCTCCGTCTACCCTCTCATTTAAGGGAACATAATGTTCTTGAATGAAACTAAATTAGAAGTTGGATTTGAATCTTTACATAAACCAGTGCAAAAAGTGAAATGAGTTTGAAAGTGGCCCCCAGCTGTCTGAGTCAACACTGCCCTCGATTTGCAGGTGGAATTATTATGAACTGCTCTGCTCTTAACTAGCATTTAATCTATGCAACTTCACGTTAAGTAACTGGTACTTACCAGGTTTTATATAAGGATAACATGCAATCAATGTGTTAGTGCAACAGAAACCATTATAAAAAAGCCACTTTAGTGTATTACACTAACTGAAATTTTCAAGCCATGCAAATTACTTTGCTACAGCCAGAAGGACAAGAGCCATCTCCCAACCCCATTGCTCTGCATTGAGCACCCAGACCCACAGATTGCTGGCACCTGACCGCAATCCTGCTGAATTACCACCATACACAAGGTAACAGCAACATTTCAAAAACCATCAGGCTGCTACCTGCAATACAGATTTACGATGTGGAAAAGCAAAGAACCAGCAATGGTACTAAATTCCTCACATAAAACCAGAAGAGAGATCAAACTCTAGAGACTGAGAAATGTTGTAAAAGAAATCTAGTATCAGTTTCCTGTTTTACTACTTTATGGTCCTCTATAAAAACTGTTCTAATAGAATAATGACAGTTGTTGAAGGTCTGTTCTTCTCCCAGGTGTTCTCTTACTACCCAATGCTAATATATTTTGCCTGGAAAAAACAGCAGCGTATTTAAAATTTGCTGCTTCTTATCCTTCAGGGATTGTGACAATTTCCATTTTCTCCACTGCATCCTCTAACTCCCTTGAGTTAGAGGATCTACACATTTCTTTTATGTATGTTTGTACACATGGATACATATATATTCACACACACACAGAGGGGTATATGAAAGGATTATGTAGATGCGCACACAGACACTCCTTTCACTTAGTTACCACTTCTCAGTATATCTTTCCTCATGATGTTTCCAATTATTAATAAATCTTTCCACTACAAATTAGCTATATTTCTATAATAGCCTTTTAGGTTAACTCAAAAAGCGTTAAAATCAAACTACTTGAAATTTCACCCAGTTTTGAATATTTATTCACATTTGTCATCCTATAACATTTTTTCTCGAACATACATCCTTCTTCCTCTAAAAACATAACTAATAAAATTCATATTCCCTTTATTTCCCCAGGTATTTTACCTTTTAATTACTATTTCTTAATAGGCAGACAATACTCCTTATTAATTATTGCTTTTCCTTTTTCTAATTCATTTACTGTTTATCCCCATCCACCAATTCTTAGTTTGACCTAAAGAACAACAAAACACTTCTACAGTTCTTGACTTATTTCCTTGTCTGCTCATCTCCTCATCTGTCATATAATATCCACAGTAAATGATATTCCTATATCTTTTTTAAAACTACCAAGCAATAACTAATGTGTCAATTAAAGCTTTCAGTCCTTATATCTCCCTCTCAGAGTAGTCACATATCAGAAAAAATAGTATCATTTGTACTATTTTTCCCAATGCCTAGGGTAAATGAACTCGTTTGCTGAAATGGAATATGACTGCATGGCACGAGTTATCACCAGATTTTTGGTTTGCTTTCAGTTCTTGAGACTTGTTAGAGACCAAGCCTCTAATAGTAAGAGCTAGAAAGCAAATGGATCTATTTTTAAGTGCTGTGCAAACTGTGATTCAGTCAGTCAGTCTTTTATGTAATGAAATAAATGTTTTGTAACTTTGGCTGTCTATTCAAACAGATGAACACACAACTCACTATGCGATTTCCATTGCATACTGCAAAACAGACAGCACCGAGGGATTCTGCAGCTGTTCTCTAATTGGGTTTTTAATGACAATGCTATTTTTCTTCCAAAAATTTTTTGAGAACAGAAGCCAGCTTAAACGACAGAAACAAACCAGGCACTTCTGCAGTATACAGTATCACACACAAAACAATCTAAGGAATAGTCAAATGCATTTTTCATACAGTTCTGAAACACATTATCTGCAAGGAATCGAAGAGCGAGGAATCAGGAGACAGTAAGAAATACCAATATTGACACTTTTTTGCCCAGAGATGGCTGTTTTCCTATAAAAAAATACGCTGATGTTATTTTAAAAAAATGCAATGTCACCACCTGCATTTTACAGGTGAACAAAGCAACAGAGAAAGTAACCCAAGCCAAGGTCATGTCATAGCCAGCCACAGAGGCTAGTATCCAGAACGACAAACTAGCCTGCTTCCAAATAAAACGTCTTCTTTCTGATAGAGCTACAAAAATTTCCAGAGCCTCTGTTATTACTTCAAACTCCAGCTCTGCTGCTTGCTTCTTGTTGACATAATGTTTAAGGAACTTACTTAAAGTTGGTTTTAAGTGTTCTGCTTACCTGAAACCTTCTGTATGACTTCATTTACTTCCTTCATGAACACTTTTTGCACAAATACTAAGTGATTTAAAAGATCAGTTGTGAGATTATGTTCAAAGGAACCAACCTGCAGAAATATAAAATATTAGAATAAAACTTTCAAACAGTTACCATACCTATGTTTTTGAAATAATACATTTTTAGCTTTCAGTCCAATTATATTGTTATTGGCATAAAAAAAATAGGTTGGCTGCTCATCAACTAAGGACTGAGAAAGTTCTATTTCAGTGTCACGCGGTTACAAATGCTATGTTTGGATCAATCCATAGTTTCTGGAGTAGGCAAATTATTAAAATAATATGAAGATGCACATACAGAAATGTAACAGAATGGAAATAACAAGTTATCAAAAACGACTAGCATCTTCAACACCTACTTCAGCCACGCAACGTAGGTAGTTCCCCTGTAGATAATAGCCTTGCTTAGCAGGTAGTTCATCTATGCTCCAAATTTGGTCTGAGTAAGTATCATGTTCTTCCATGATATATTTGCCTGACATAGTGACAGGAGGAAGGTTGAGACTTGCTGAAGGAGGAATGGTTGACATATCAGTAGCAGAGACTTTTGAAGTGAAGCGCAATCTGTGACTTGGAAGCTCAAAATTAAATCTAGTTTGGGCACCTGTAAAAGAAAGACAGGGAAAGAAAAGGTATGAACTGGCGAAAGAATCTTTTATTTACCCTTAAATTTAAGAACACTTTTGGAATAAACACACTTTTAAAATGTTACTGAAATGCATAGACCTCTAGAGCTATAAATATCCACCCACATGATTCTGAGTTTTCTTAATTTTTTAAAGAAAATAAAGACTTCACTGTAATTTGATGGAGAAAGGAGTCACAGAGACCACCTCATCTGCATTGAGAACATAGAGGAGTATCCTCAAGTAGCCTTACTAATCACAACTCAATTCATCAAGGATCATAAATGGATTTTAGCAAAGGGAAGCTTCCTGGGAGGAAGCTACATATGAATGCACTCATGTCTTCATCTGCTCTTGTATTCTGCCTCTGGCAATTGGGTTTAACAACAGTGTAAATTCTCTATATGGCCCCATCTGATCGAAGACCACATTGAAAAATGTAAGCCAACAGCAAAAGATTCAAAGCTCTAACTATCACTCAACAAAAATACCAAGTCGTCTTGGACGCTGTTAGCAAGGACAAACTAAAAGCTATAATGTTTTTAACGTTTCAGGGAGCTGTTACCTGTCATTCCATGACTTCTCATTCTTCCCATCTTATACTCTGCCTTTAGAGAGGGCAAGAGCGCTGCTCCAATAGCTATACCGTCTATCATGGCACTGAATTTCAGAACAATCGGCTTCTTTTCTAAGCCTTCTGGCAGCTGTGGAAATTCATTTGTTTCAACGGGTGTTTGATTAATACTTGTTGGAGTTTTTTCAGAGGGTAAAGGAGTCGCAACATCTTCTTTGGGAGGCTGTGGCCTACGTACCGAGACAAAGATCAAGAAAATACATGTTGTTATTCTAATGTGACGTGTGACGAGCCCGACTCTCCCACATATGTCCAAAGTAGCATAAGCTTGTAACCCATAACAAGCTCGTAATTCCCAAGTGCCACGCAAGCACCACTTACGCAGTCGACGGTTGCCTGATAAGATCCGAGATCTGCTTGGAGAGCTGGTGGGAGCTGCGCACCATCATGCTGTGCAGGGTGGCAGGGTGCTGAGGAATGTTGATGCTGATGGCTCCCACTTTGACCACGGCGGCGTTGTTCGTTTTCAGCCCCCTCTGGGCACTGTACAGAGCCTGGGATTTGGCAATACTGCATTTCACAACAGTTCTATCAGGAAAAGAAATAGGATTTATTCGCACGTCTTTCAAAATAGTTACAGTTTTATGTTAAAATGGGTTTTTAAGTGTTAGCTGAATTTTAAATCCTTCATTTAAGTGATTTTGTTTATAAACTACATACACATTCCTTTTCGTTTCACTTTACACGCACAGATGCACTACATGCCACAGACAACTACACTACATTTAAGAGAACTACAAGTCATGCATTGCAAAAATACCTGTTAAACTGTTATTCTTGCATCTTGTAAGATCATTTGAGTTTATACACGCCAGACTGCACATACACAGACAAATTTGCAAACACGGAACCAAGTAAGAGCCTTCCATTTCAACTCCTTTTCAGGAATAATCTTGAATGATCCTTTTCATATGAAGACTTAGTAAAATCTGATTTTAGCATCCAAAAAGGTCAATGGAGGAAATACTCACTTAGCAATAATTACATAGGAAGTGATAAATGGGCTTGTGAATTAAGACCGACGTTTAATTCCAAAATATGAAGTCTAAACTTCACTTTAGTATTAAGGAGGATACAGATCACAATGGTTACCCAAGGTAAACTGCACGAAGCTATCGGTTTCTGATGTCAGAATGAAATTTTGGCATTTCAGAATTCACTAAGCTCCTATTAAAAAAGATACAGGGGGTAATACGTTGATGTTTCTCAGTTACTGGAGGGTTACCCACTGGAAGCATATTAGGTAACCAGCACAGAATACTACAGCCTTTAAGAGAAAGATATATAGTTGCAAAGATGCAATACATTAGCTAAAATGTCTGAAAAATAGGCTCTGTAAAATTGCAGCTTTCAATGAAAGTTTCTCAAATACTAAATTTTAAGGAGCATAATTAAAATAATATGTATCATGATTTAAATTGTTCTGTAGACAGTTTGGTTTCATGGTGAAAGCTACAATATTCTATGAATTCTACTCTCTAAGTAATGTTTCTTCTGTGAAGTCCTAACATGGGGGTCCTTATTCTAATGTTAAAACATCAGCTAGCCCAAAGCATCCCAGGTGTGGAAATACAGACAAAAGACATCATCCTGCTGCTTATAATGAAGACATAAACGCACTGTAACGCGACCACAGGCCTATCAACAGCAGATTCATCTACGGAAGATCTAGAAACATTTTCAGGTTTCACAGCTACAAAAGAGCCACAAGTGACCTAAAGCAGTTACGGATTGAAAACTGTCAAGTAGAAATGATTTCAAAATATTTGAAGAACTTACAGAAATATGAAGGAAGAAACAAATCTTAATTACAAGTATTTTCAGAAAAATGTTATATAAACAAACATTACTTAAGGGCAGATCTATTTTAATCCACATCTTTAAAAGAAAAAAAAACCCACAATTACATATCTGTTGATGTTTGCTTATTTCCTACTCTCTTCCTGCTACCATCTGACCAAACTATTCTGATTCCAATCAAGAACACATTTTTCCCCATATAGAACTCAAGATACCATTAAATTACCTATTCAAGTGTCACAAGAACAACTTTCAACTTAAGGGAAGTTGCAAAATCTCTTCCTGACCTGTACCTCTAGTCTAGTCTCAACCTATCTTCATGTAGAAATTAAAAGTAAATGTAGTTGAAGTCTGTACTGAAAATGCAATCAATTCTGAACATATGAATTCCTACCATTTTAAGCACTTTCTTAATTAAAAAAAATTAAAATTACACCAACCAGCTGTTGTAGGAGTCTCAAATTTGAGCAAGATTAACTATGCTTCTCTGCTAAGGTATTTCAATTTTTCATGCAACAAATGAATTTCACTGTCGCTTGTCTGGTCTACAAAAAGCCTCCTTCCATGACAGAATGAAATGCAGAACTGTGTGGCTACAGGTTTATCTGGAATGAGCTCTGCACATTATACATCTGCAGTTTGCTTACCTATGGTGATATGCCTATAACAGATCTGGTTGAGTATTATTAAAATCATTTAAGTTATATACCAGTAACACATTCAGAAGTAATTTTATGTTCTCACATCAATTCCATAAATAATCACTCTCCAGACAAACTTGCAAACAAATTCTTTGTCCCAGTACAGAAGTGGCTACAAGGCCACCATTCAACCTACCAGGCCTTTGGGAATGTTAGAAAGAGGCAGGGGAAACACATCAGCAGGAGGCCCATAACAAACACTGAAACTACCACACTGAATCAGATGAAAATTCAGGCAGTAGCAGATGGTTGTGGTGTAAATAAATCAATCCTTCCCCGAATTCCAGCTATCAGGTGACTCCTTTCTAAGCCAGAAGCTGTATTGCATTTACGACTCACCACCACACCTATCCTACAGAGATTTGTGCAATCTTTTTAATCATTTATACTTTTGTTGACCATTGTTGAGTGATACACTATGCAAAAAGGTACTTTCTTTAGCAGGTTTAATATTGCTACCAGACGAAAAGGAACAAAAACCTGAATATGTTCTTTACATCACTTGCAGTTTTACCATCCATCACCTCTCCTTCCAGAGCTACCATCTATAAGGATATTTTAAAGTTAAGCCTGTATTACCACAACTGAATACACCCAAATGCTGTAACAAACAGCAGCTGTACTAAGTCTTTCTAAAAGATATGCACTGATGGCCTAAAGCAGCATAAGAAACTCATGATCAGAATACTGCTTTGGGAAAAAAAGAAAAAAAAAAAAGAAAAAAAAAAAAGAAGAGCCTCTCAATTTTTGGCTATATAACTTTTCTTCTCAGAGTACCCCGGGGTTACTGTGTAACAGGGCTTCTAGGTTGCCAGTGTCCCATTTCCCACTTCAACCACTACCCCAGTGAGACCCTCTGGACTTTAGCATCAGGGAGAAAGAAAGCAACTAGAAAGAAAACATTGCATCTTTCGTGATAGAAAAGACCTACATTTGCACATAAGGATTTGGGGGACAGGAAGGTGGTCATCTTCATTAGCAGGAGATGCACAGGCACAGTTTTACGGAAAATATTTTGTGTTAGCATAACCTGGTCAGCATGCCATGTAATCAAACCCAGCACAGAGGTAAATAAAGACAAAAGGAATGGTCCTATTCATGCTAAAATCACAACAGGTACTATCACTCCACGCACAGCAGTTCCTTACCAAGTTCAAAGCAAATCTAACCTGCCTGTCAGCATTATATCACCTCATTAAAATAAGCACAAAAGCAGATCTAAAGAACTTAACAGCCAGTGAAACCATTCGAGCATTACAATAGTGACCATATAGCCCCTAAAGCTAGATTATCAACATTTAAAAGGGCTTTTTTTGACAGATATTTAGCAGGCTACATTAAAAGCTTATCTAAGTAATATTAGACTATTAGACGTTAAACTAAAATGTATTCAAGCAACATCTGCCTACACAATCACACACAGTAGGAATGCAGCCGTTAGCTACACAACACAGAGTTAATTGCAAGACTATTAAACATAATAATATAACATACAGAAACTCTTGTTTGGCTGTGCTTGTAGGAGATGTAGGAAAATCCTCCAGTCTACAGATGAAGATTGAAGAGAAAGCAAGAAAAACAAAAACAAAGCAAATAAAGAATAAACATTCATGCAAAATTAGTCAGTTAATTACTTGTAACCCACAATATGACACTTAATTTCAAATTTACCAAGTTGAAGGCTTTGGTTTTGTTAGGGTTTGTTGTTCGCTGATGCTGTTGTTAAAGATTTATCATTATTTCCCCCCTTTCCTTTTGTACCCTCCCTATATGGAAGTTCAGTAAGACTATGATGTAGAAGAGAGATGAAGAACCTCAGTTGTCTTCAGAAACCCTACATGGCTGTCAGATTAGAACTTTTATTTATCCCTCTGAAACACGCTTATCGGAAGCAACTTAGCTGGGGATGTAAATAAAATTCTCTATGTTTTAAGTTCCATATAGCATCTTCCAAACTAAACAGGAATTAAAAGAGAGACTCAAGTCACGTTATTTAGCCCCTTTTCTACAATATTAATATTCTAAAACCAGATCACATACTGAGGGTTACCCAGATAACACTCAAACTGCGTGAGGGTGATCTATGTTACAAAGAGTCGTAGTTCAACTGCTGTTTTGCAACTCAAACAGAAAGAAGTTCAGCTAAAAACAAAGAAAAATAATGCATGCCCTTTTTGAGTTTGTGAACCTGGGAAAAAAAATTAAACCCAAAACAATGTGGATGCTGAGCAAGTCATTCAAGATGTTCATGCAAAAAAAGTGATTTTTTTTTTCCCCTCCACCCCCGACAAGTTGTGTAAATTATATAAAGGGTGAAAAATGGATATTAGATCTGTAAAAATAACACAAAGAATCAGGCATCATGGGAGTTCAAAAACATATCTATTAAAGAAACAATACAGATCTTATGTAGGAATAATCAGCATCAGTAGGTTAAATACTGCCTAAAAATCTTGTATGATTTAGTGGAAACTGTAAGCTTCAAAAAGCAATTAGAAGCATAAGAGAAACAATACACATAATGTGATAAAGTTTTCTGTGTATACACTGCAGGGAATAAAATTAGTGCAGAAAGCTCCAATTATATGAAATTAAATTTCTTTCTTTTTACAAGAGGACTTGTTTCAGTCAGGTCACTTACCCCTCTACACTGTGATCCTACAACCAGTTTTGAACTTAAAGTAAGTGAATATCTCTTTTACTAGAGACAGAAAAGAACAGGACTATTCACATTCATGTAATTATGTCTAAAGCAGGGCAGTTGGGTGCTCTAGATTGAAAACTACTAATACATTCACCACGTTCATCTTTAGCTTACTCAGATATGCTTTTCATAGAAAAGCCTCCTGTCAAAGGGCACATGCAATTAGCTTTAAGAGTCAAACTCCAGCCCAATTCTGCAAGAGCTGCATGATTGCCACCAAACTCTATGACTTTACGTATTCTACCTAAAGACACACCGTCAATGCTTTCTCCGTGTTAAGCTACATACCTTTACTGTCACACAACTGATACCACTCCTATGCACTTCAACAATTTTCAGTTGTCAGGCTTCATACTTACTGGATATTTGGGGTAATTCCCTCCAGCAAGACGATATTGACACCTCCTATGTGAGCAGTGGCACATGTCTCAGTCATCTTTTGATGTAGTACATCTTTAAGAAAAAAATATACTTAATGCTATTTCATTCAGTAAATTACTTCCAGGTACGCCTACTGCTTTCAAAAATATAGCAGCAGGAAAAGAATTGAAAAATTACAGTTTTAGTAGTCACATTAAGTAAGATCAAATTTAAACTGTGACAAGATGAAAGCTTTTGAAAATGAAAGGAGTGACTATCTTCTAAAAGAATTTCCTTCACCACATTTTTTAAAAGTCTTGCATCCTTTTAAAATCCTTCAGCATCCCAGTAATAGTTTTTAAAAGAACTTGTTGAACATTATTATACTACCAACACACAGGCATAATATACATCTATTTACAAAGAAAACATATTACACATGCATATACATACGCATCGGTATAGGTAAGCGCACACGTAAACACGTAAAGCTGCCACTGAATTTAATCGCAGAGTACATTTTGCCTTATCCCACCTTTCATTTTTTCTTTCAGGGTGAAGCTGCCGTGGATTCTCTTCAGCTCGGATTCCATGGTTAGGCCGCCGATGTCTGCCTCCAGGTGGGTCCGGTTCACCATGCCTATCCCAAAGACTATGAGCGTCACGTGCTGCGGCTCCGAAGTCACCAGGCTGCGCTTCCTCTGCGTGTCCCTGCCATTATCCTGTTCATTCTCAAACACCACTCTACAAGCAGGTTCGGTCGGGCTTCGAACACCTACAGAAATACAAGAGACTCTTTACCAGAAATCCTTGGCATATCTGATTTATATTTGTATTTGAGAGCACGGATCACGTATCTTGCATATCAAGCAAACTCTTTAGGCAAACTACCTGTGCCTCACTTATTCACTCTAACAGCATTGCAACTGAACCAAATCCAAGACACAATGGGGACAATAATTAGTGATGTGATTTCATTGTTATTCATAGATACATTCTTATGTATGTTATATATTTATATTTATGTGATTTTCTTCTTATACAATAAAAACGCTCTGACAGTTTCCAATTGTCCTGTTGTTTTTTTTTTATCATTGCACAGCCAAAGGTTCTTATAATTTAGTTTTCAGTGAGCAAGTTTTCCTTTTCAACACTCTGAGTGTAATTCTGTGCAGATAACATAGCTGCAGATATGATATTATGTGCATGAAAGATATTGCCCTCTGTTTAGCAGGTGCTCTCATTTGACACACTCATGTTTTCATTCTTTAGCTAAGAGAAGTCCAAAGAAAATATGCCAAACTAGTAACTATACTATCCCCTGAATATTTACAACAACCTAACTACACCAACAAACAGCACGATGCTAAGTCAGCTCTCAAATTTACTGTGCTGTGCTAAAATACATTGGAAATAGAGAGGAATGATCACCCCAGATCTCAAAGCTTTGGGTGAAATTACAGCCCAAACACTTGTAATCTTTGCTGGACTTGATCAAAACCTGTATTTCACCTGTTCTTCTTTCAAAGCCAGGTTCACAGATTATATTTTTACTCAGTCATTCCAAGGGCAGAAATTATCTCCCTCAGGATTGCTTATGTGTGCGCTTACGTATTTTCACTGAATGGTTATATACAGCATTTCCATTAGCCACTTGAAAACAACATAGTACCTAGGGAGGAACAAACTCAATCCACTCTGTACACAATTAGCCAGAAAAGTTAACACAATCCCACAGCAGGTGCAAATCCAGATTAATTGAGCTGTACAAGAATATCAAGGGACTGAATTTAAAACCAATCAATTAACATGTATCTAAATCTCGAACTGAAAGAATCAAAGCATACTATAAAGCCAGGAAAATATTTTTTTTTCTTTTGTGCACTATTTTAGTGAACCAATTACAAGCTCCCTCGCCATCCTCACCACTTGCCCCTGTGATACGAGTTAGATGGGGTGGGCAACTTTCAGAAATCTCCTTATGATGAAGCTTTAGAATAATATACTTGAGCAAAAGCAGGCACTTGCAATTATTTGGATTCATGAACTAGCATACCTGTTGGCCCAAAAGTTTCAGAAGACTTTTCTAAAATCCCAGTTGGATCAGAAATGAGTGAATAGAAGTTCAATAGTTTATACATATTTTGCCAGCACTCAGCAGAAGGTTCGCTCTGTTCCGACACGGTAATAGAGTCAGAGTCATCCATATGGATAGTCATGTGGTCAACTACATCTTTTGAACCTTTCCTGGACACTTTAGAAGTTCTTCTTTCTGACCTCCCCAAGGAATTCTTGTTTCGAGACTCTTTTTTATTGTTCTCGTTGTTTGTTCGTTTGCTCTTGGTGTTGTTCACCCTGTTACCACCATTAAGGCTTCCTCGAGAGCTCCGGCTGAAATCAGAAGATCGGAAGTCTCTGTGTTTGCGGGTTTTAAAAGTAGGTGTCGGAGAGGCTGATCCAGCTGTGTATCTGCTAAGTTTGATGTCCGTCTGTGTGGCTTTGATGTCATCAATCATTGTACTGAACTGATGAATGAGACGAACCAGTGCCATATCTACGTGCTGGCTTATGGACTGGCAAGAAATTGTAAAATTACAGTGAAAAGTATTATAATAGCGTCTATTCAAGTCATGAAAAGAAAGGGCATTGGTGGGGTTATGAGGTGTGCATATGGATTTCTCCATTACAACAGCACTAATACTGAAAGTTTCTAACATCAAAGCGGGCTTGAATTCAAGAGGAGGAAGATTGACAGCTCCTTGCCTAAGGAAAAAAAAAAAAGGTACAAGTTACTACGTTGTTTCTTTTTATGGGAGTCAGATACTTTTTACACAGTGGTACATATAATTTACTGAATCCAACCTTTTATTTCCCTTAGGATACCATCTTCTTACCATAGTTCGAAATATCAAAAATGAACTTTTCTACTTTCATAGTGCACATTACTAGCATAGTAATCACTCAGTTCTATGTCAACTTAGTTTGGCGTGCAATATTTCTATCATAACCTAAAGCTTTGCCCAGAACCAGCAGAGGGCAGATTCAGCATTTGCACTGAAAGCAACAATCTCATTTACAGGAGTAATTACAAATCAGCACTTAAGAGACTCGCAAATTTCCCCAGTATTATTCCCACCAGCTCGCTCTTCCCCAGTCTCCAATTGTCAAAAGTAGCAAAGGTTTAAATTCTTAAAGTTTCCAAACCATTCCACAGGAAGACTAAAAAAAAATAAAATATTCTAACAGGTAGAGAAAACAGCTAAGATTAAGGGAATAAAGGACTGCTCCCAATTCTATGGAAGTGCTTTGGAATTCTATGTCTTCACATGAAAAAACTAATTTCTGCTCTTTAACCAATGTACATATTTTCAAATACCTCAGAACATACCTTCGAGCTCGTTTGCTTTTTCTTTCCTTTGCTGTATCTGAATCAACAATATCTGCTCTTAGACAGTCCAAAGTTCCTGAGAAAGAAAGGTACTCTCCAAAGTACATTCTGTAGCAGAGTGGCATTGCATCCTGAGACTGAATTCCCGTGTAACTTAGTAGAGGTTTGAAAACAACCTACAAAACAAAACCCACAGATTTACTTCTTGTCTAGATTATTCCTTTATTGGAATAAAGGAATAAATGCTCTATCATTTGCTAATCTACAATATTTACAATATCAGCTGCATAATATGGAACATTTTCAAGTTTTATTGACACTGCTGTAAAAGAAAAGAAAGGGGATAAAAAGGAGATGCTTCATGGACTTTTTATGTAAGAAGATGGAGGATACAGCAAGTTAGCACTGAATGCTTAGCTACGGGAACAAGGTTTCTGCACGCTCCTCCTAGTAAAAAGTACTCTGGAGAACTAGACTACTTTCATAAATGCTCCAATATATTATTTGAAGTTATGAAATAATGCTCCATTAATCACCATTCATAAAGTTTGTTACAGGACACCTCAGAGGTTTCTTAAGCCTTTTGGCTTTGCATAGGAATGCATAAGAAACATGCACAAAACCAGGATAACATTTTCCTTGTTGTAAGATGATGGGTTTTTGTTGGTTTTTTTTAACGTAATAACTAGTTTTTCCATGCAGAACTCTGAAATACATCAATAAACCACCCCTACCTGTGCATCTGCTAGCTGGACAGCAGGAAAGCCCTGGTTCCCCTCTTCTACACCTGCAATGTCATCCTGGCTGGTGCTGTGCTGCGAGTGTGTGCCATCCAAGGTGTTCTGGTCACTAGACAAAACTGTGTTGAAGTCTGAAGCAGAAGGTATCGTAGGAAGATTGGGTGCCACACCTAAAAAATGAATACCCATGGAACACTAACACCACAGCAAATTTTAACACCACCAATTCTATTAACTCAGCAAGATTAATTGTATAGAAAGATGTGCCATACATATAGAAGGTCACAGCTGTAGACAGGTCTATAACCTCACAGAAGTGGCATTCAGCATAAAGAAACAGTCTGATATTGCTGAAACAGGTAACAGAGATAGTCCAACTTATATTTGGAAAGCACAAAAGTATTTCCTTCTTTTTATCCTCCTTCCCAAGGCCTTTTGCCTGTATTGCATTCCACAGGGCATGAGTAGCCTATACCATCAACAAAACAGAAGTTTTTTTACAATTGCAGATACTTGCTTTTAGCTTTCAATGTGCTATAAGCTTCTAGGTTTTATTAGCCCCAATGCAAGATCCACTAATTAGATCTCCAGCTAAATATGCTTTTCATAAAAATGACTATGCACAGCCACTTTCCCACAGCTGCTCTGTTCACCAACCATCAGACTTGAAGCACAAGGGCAGAGAGATGCTGAATCTCCTACAGCTTGAGTATGGACTGAATTCAACCTTGATGAGACAAAGTTGCTCTGCCAATGTAAATTAACCCTGATTCTTCAAAACTCAAATTTACAGCGCTTATCTGAGAGCCATGACTACATGCCTCCACAGGAAAATGGTTTGGATAGAGCTGTGTCCCAGTTAAAATCACTAAGTCTTAATTTCAGGAACATGAGCATGTGAAAAAACTGTTATAGTTTCAGGAGGAAAAAATACAGCTTTTTCTGAAGAAAATAATTGAAAGCTATACTTCTTCCTTATGATTCGTTCTGCAGAGAAACACATTCCAGCTTACAGAACAGCCACACCAGTTAAGAAGTACGTTCAGCACAAAGATGTTTTGCAGGATCAGACTATTTGTTCAATATTAAAAACAAATCAAAACAACTTATTATTGGCCAAAGATTAATCCATTACCGTTAAAAGAATGTTAGTAGACAAAAAATTCAAATTTAGTGTTAGTGAAAGTGAAAATTAACATACACACATTTGAGGATTATGAATGATGACAGGCCTACAAGAATAATAACTAAGTTGCAATAAGTTGTTACATATCTGTTTCTTTAATACACTTAAGACTTTCTGTAGAGTCTATTTTCTTTCCTTCATTCCCTGAAGCTGACTGACCACTTCCCATCGCTGAAGAAGGTTACTCTCAAAATAGATGCTTACATTTGGTCTCAAAATTGAACTGAGAAAGAGCCAGGATTCCAATGTACAAAATCTTCGTTACAAAAACACCATATACAAATTAGACTAAAACTAACTAACAAAATCTATGGAACTCTACAACTAAGGATGATTTTATGGCCTAAGTTTTTGCAGATACACATGGTTTTGGAAGCTACATGCACAGTTTCAAATGTAAGAAAAAGCTAAATTTTTGAAGGCAGGGTAAGAGAAATGAAAACAAGAATTTTGCTTAAATCATATTTGTTCATTTTCTGGTTTGCTGAGAAGTCCCACAGGTAGTATTTATGCCTGTTTAACTTCAGTTACTTGCTTAATTACATTCAGAAAGAATGTCGTAAACACAAGGAACAGCCAGCCCAGAACAATCTCTTAAATTCAGCTGTAATTAGCAATACCTGTTGGAAGACTATTGTGCCCAGATTTGGTTGCCGGACTTTCTTGTACTACACTCCCTCTGTTGCCCACAGCATTGGACATCCAGTTATAGAAACTCACAGAAGATGGTTCAGACAGCAAAGGATGTTCAGATAACATGTCTGTGGCCACAGTATTTCCTATACAGATAAATCACAATCTTTATCATTATTTGTATCAAAGTCAGCAAAAAACAGGAATGCAGCACAACTTTACTGACAATACTTATTTACTACAAAAGCAAGCCTAATCCTTAAAGTTTATTCCAGTAAATTAGGTGTCAAGCACTACAGGTGCTACCACAGAAGTTATACAATGACACTATGGATGCTGCACTACAAGTGTCTCTGCGCTTGCTCATCTCTACCAATAATTAGAGGAAAGGAGTCATTAAGAATCAAAATACCTTTTTTTCTGAATAATAGTTCATTTCCTGACAGCAAAAGAGAGAGGTTTTAGAGAAAATGCAATATCAAACTTAACTGTTTTAATTCATATAACAATGCACTCAGAACAATAATGTAGAGCACAAAAATTTCAGCGTATATATGTCGAAATTCTACAAACAAATGCATTCATTTGTTCAAAAGACCATTACTAAAAATCTACAAATTATTATACACAAACTAAGTTACTGGAACATTAGTTTTAGTCCAGTTTTTGAGCTACTTACAAGGTCAACAAAAAATGACAGATACAGAAGGATCACTTCACTTCCTTATTCACTCAAAAAGACTCACTTAAATAATTATGTATTAAACTCAGAAAGTAGTAAGGCTAAGTAAAAGCAAAATACTTTATTTTGTTAGTTGTCATTTCTTTTCCCAACCTGATGTACTTGCTATTTGCTTCTAGGAAGTGGTATGGTGCAGCCACGTCTAGGAGCTGCATAGTTAAATTATGATTCCTACCTGGGGGCAGGGAAGGGGAAGTGGGATCTTAAACAGAAATGAGGATTCATAGTGGAAAAGATAGTGCCTTTTCTAAATTACTAAAATAAAAATCAACCCTCCCTTCAACTCCCGTTAGCTTACTTATGCTACATCATACCTGTTCTTGTTAAAGAACTACTTTTAACTGCAGTTGTACTTCTTTGAGGAGTCCCTTCCAAAAGATTATGCAGGCTAGGAAAACTCCCAGTAAGATAGCTGAGCAGACTCTCCTTCCTTGGACTTTCTTTCACTGCCATTCCAGAACGGCCAACGTGCACTGGTGAATCTGTAGCTGTATCTCCACTAGTGTAACTTAAGGAATGGTACGGATGTATTCCCTTGTGGAGAAAATAAAGAAACCAATTAAGAACTGTGTAAACTGCAAAAAGGAAGGGACATTTGGTCTGAATATGAGATCGGAACACAACAGCTATAAAATTCCCATTCCTGCAAACTTTTGGATAAGCAGCACTCTGGGGCAGGTTATACAAAACACAGGTATTGTGTATAAAAGTGCTGTTGAATTCTCAAGTATTTAAATAATTTTACGTATAAAAACAATTTAAAAAGTAAAACAAGTAACAAATGAAACTATAGATGTGTAGAATTCACCTAAAGCAAGTTTGCAGAAGGAACAGTGCATATGACCAAATATAAGCCTCATTTGTATTTCGTCTTCGTCTGAGGACCATATCCCCTCCAACTCTAGTATAACAGCACGTGCAGGCTCTGGGGAAGGTGAAGGACAGCAGCTGGGGACTTCTGGCACCAAGAGGAAGGCTCCCGGTCCACCTAAAGGCTTAAAACTATGAAACAGGTTCTCTACCCTCAAAATTGAAGAAGACCTAGGTGTGCTTTCAACCAAAGCGTCTGGGCCGCTTACCCCTAAACCACGCAAGACCACCAGGAGGGAACAATAAGTGACAGTAGCAGGTGACTATCTGTTAGAGGGGACAAATGCACTGGTATACGCTGGGGTCTGACCAGCTGGAAAACAGCTTAGCGGAGCTGAATGTGGGGCAGCAATGTGTCCTCACTGGGCTGCCCAGCCTGGCCTACATTCAACAGTAAGTTTCCAGCAAGTCAAGGGAAGTGATCCTACCCCTCTGCTCAGCACTGGTGAGGCCACACCTAAAGTATTTTGTCCATTTACGGGCTCCCCAGTACAAGAGAGAAATACTGGAGAGAGTCCAACGAAGGGCCACTAAGATGATTAAGGGACCAGAGCACCTCTTATATGAGGAAAGGCTGAGAGAGCTGGGAGACTGCTCATCCTAGAGAAGAGAAGGCTCAGGGGGGATCTTATTAACATATGTAAGTACCTGAAGAGAGGATGCAAAGACAATGGAGGCAGGCCCTTCCCAGTGGTGCCCAGTGACAGGGCAAGAGGAAATGGGCACAAACTGAAACACAGGAGTTTCCTCCTGCATGTCAGGAAATACTTTTTTATTGTGAGGATGACTGAGCACCAGCACAGGTTCTAGAGTCTCCATTCTTGGAGATATTCAAAAGCCATCTAGACATAATCCTAGGCAACTGGCTGTAGGTGGCCCTGCTCAAACAGAGGGGTTGGACAAGATGACCTACATAGGTCCCTTTCAATCTCAATCATTCTGTGAAAAAACACAGCTGAATAGGAATCAGTACAAGCCACCAAGCCGCGTAACATACCTACACAAGACAACAAATGACTTAAAAAAAAGAAAACCACACCAAAAAACAAGCCAAAACAAAACAACCCCCAATACCCACAAACATTCAGAGACTCTTTTCTGTTCAGAAAGCAGAGATAAGAATAAAAACGTGCAATTTTCTGAACAGCTTTGTGGAATGAAAAAAACACACAAATTTTACTACAAGTTATTGGATAGCTTAGTCAATCTTCGATTTTCTATAATGATAATTAAGTCTTCATTTCTGCTTCCATAAACAGATGAAAATTAATAAAAGTTGATGCACATTGTTAAATAATTCACAGATATATTGTTTTTAAGCATGGCTCTGAAGTTAATTGGCAAGAAAAACAATAAAGAACAAATGTAGAATATAGGCCAAGTGACCGAGCATCACTTATTATAAGGTAAGGAGCATACCTTCCATGTGTTAGTTATAGTTAATTTTTAGACAAGTATTTATTCATCTGCAGCCTACAGAATTACTTCTAAACAGGCCAGCTACAAAACACTTTCCCCTCATGCATGGCGCTAGAAACTTACCTTTATTTTCAAAACGGAATCACTGTGAGTGTGAGTCTTGGATAATTTCCTCATGATCTCAGCACCAGTTACAGGCCCAGAAGAGCCACCAGCAGGTGGAGGGCGATTAGCCGTTCCTTCGAGCAGCATCGTATGCTCACTGACAGTAGCTGGAACCAAGGAAATAATTTTTCTCATTTTTTATATATATGGGAAAACAAGATTACCTATTATTAGGTCCATTTATTTACAAGCAGTCATGAACTTTCTAATTCTGACACACACCTACACACAGCTCTATAGGGAACTAAAGGGAATTTTAAGACAAATAAGATGACCTCAGACATGGCCCTACTGGATTTTCTTTAATAAACCAAGTAAAAGTTTTTGTGTCTTTTTAATGTCATACAACTGTTGCTCTGTGCTACAGATCCAAAAGAAAGTTGCCAAATTTAACTTTCTTTTGTTGACTCTGGCATGGCTGATCATTTTCTGAATTAAGATGCCTACATTTGCATGAATTCCATCTATAAGTAAATGAATACAAGGCAGAAAAACTGCCGCTTCTAAAATTCTTGGTGAAAAATTGAATAATGTACACAAGGAGTGGAAATTAAAATACTTCACTGGTTCTAATAGTCTGTTTCTGCTCAACCAAAATAGATATTTTAGAGAAGGGGCAAAAATTTCCATCATACTGACAATTACATACAAGTTTCACACACAAACATCTTTGGTTTTGCTCTCTTTAAGCTGCCATCCGACTTTTAATCAAAAGCAGATTCTCCTCCTGATTTTTTAAAATTATTTTTTTCGTCAGTGTTATGTAATTGTTATTTGAGATAAAAACATAAACATTGTATTCCTGAGAACAGTAGCACTGTACATAGATGCTACAAACAGAAAGTAACTAAGTCAACTCAAGACAGCAAAAAAGAGTGCTCCAAAATCATGTATTATTTATGCCCTTCCTTTCTGTGTTTCTTACTTAAGTCAGCTCTATATCAAGTAGCAAGCTAAATCAGTAGCTTCTGTTAAATTGGCAATGTGTCAGCAACAGAAATCTACAACATATGAAGTAGTAAAAGTGAGAAAAAAAATATTAACATCTTCACAAAGAACAAATAAGTCGGCAGGTTTGAAGCTATACCTGGGAGACTTCATAGAATTGCATGTTACAATTCTTAACTAAGGTCAGAAGCTGCACAACAGAATTTAATTCCAAGCTAACAAATAATTAAGTTGATGTATTTTGTGCAGTAAATAACAAGACAAAGCATGTGAAGAAAGAGAAGTTTCCTGTTTTGTTTTTCCCCAAACAAGTAATAATAATACTATAATTATAATTGTGCAGCAACAGCTTCAAAAAACAGATGATTCTAAAAAAGAAGCTTGATGATTCTAAAACAAGAATATAATGTATCCAAGCATTAAAACTAAAGAAGAAACAAATGCTCTGAAAGGAGCTATTCGTCCCTATGAACTTTTATGGAGACAGAAGAACACAAAAATACCTGCATCAAATTCAAACTCTGCTCCATCTGCACTCGTGTCACTCTGAAGACCCCCTCCGTTGTCTAATCCAAGTCCGTCCTCATGCTCGTGGCAGGCATTTGGCTGCAATTTCACCGGCTGAGCTGGCCTGTGTAAGCTGACTCCTTTGAAGGCTGGGGTCACCACAATGAACTTCATCCATTGCCTTGCTAAGGCTACTAGGCCTTTCTTTAAAGTTACTAATGCAGGAAGGCCATCACTCTTTAAAAGAAGAATTAAAAAAATTAAAAAAGGCTATCACAGCATTTTAAAGTAAACTGGGGAAACAAGACAGACAAAACTCCCTTAAATCTACGTGCTCTAGAGGCTTATGACAGAAACATGCTGGCACCACACAACATCCATTCAGATATAAGAAGCCATAGCGCTAACAGGTAAAAAATATAGTTTCACTGAACACATTAAATACATTTATCTATATGACCTGAGCATCTAAGGGGCCAAAATAAACAACAGGAAACTGGTTTATTAAATATGAAACTAAAAGTACTTAAGTAATTATAAGGCTCTGAACTATGGACTAAAATTCACAACAGCACTTGATTGACTATAGAAGGAGAACTGAAATTAAAAAATGAAGGGTTTTTTTCTGTTGTTGGTAAGCAGTATTTGAAAAACATAAATTTAAGGCAAAAAATAGGAATCATTTTGATTACATCACTGAATTGTGCTGAAGAAAAAAAATCAAACTTAGTTTGACTGCTATTTTTGCCACAAATTGTGCTATTGCTGATCACTGGGTTCTCAGCTGAATGTGTTGAAAAACGTAGTATTTAAGTCTGACAGCTGTGAAATTGGATTATGAAAATGACACAAAATCAGGAACAAACACTCCTGCTTATGCCTAATATGTTTGTTCAATTATTTACCACTACAATCCAGACATTTACATTCTCAAGTCACCAAGAAAATTATATTCAATTCTTAAGCCTTAAAGTTTCTACAATTCTAGGTCTTCTAAACGGTCTGCATTATCCAAGTATTTCTAAAAGAAATGAAAACTCATTCTGAAGGAGAGAAATTGGAATAAGATAATCAGTGCATGTGCTTGCCTTAATAATTGAGATTTACGCAGTTTTAAAACTACAGATGCAAATTTTTACTACTTTGCTGCTATCATTAAAAAAAATGAATTCTGATAAAAAGGCCATTAACAATTTTGAAGACATGCCTTTTTGATTTACGATTTCTCATGTATTCCCTAATAAATGAAATTATTTATTTTAATAAATAAATAATAAATAAAATTATTTATTAGGTTAAAATTTATGCATATACACAGACCACAACAAAAACAGCAGATCTAAAGAAAAGAAAATGAGAGAAGCAATACCTACTTATCAGTTTAAGGATATATAAGAGTTTGGGGTTTATTTACAATTTGTTAAATCAGGTAACAGTTTAAGGAAAGTTAAGACATTAGAATTGGTACAGTTGGAACTAACAGACTGAGTTATTTCCATTTTTACAGGGTAACTCACCATGGTGGCATCCTCAATGATGGAGTAATTTGCTTGATGAAGGTAATGGTGCAATATATTACACAGTAAACATGAAGGATTTTCTTGCAAGAAACGAGCCAACTTGGTAAGTCTGTTGTACTTGCTTCTCAGAGGGAAGTGCACGCTTTTATTCTAGATTAAAATGTAACAATTTTTCACATATGAATGTATTCGCAAACAGAACATGCACATAAACTAAAAGATTTCAAACACTTCTAACTCCATTTTGAAATTCTGCAATAAAGATTTGCCTCATGGATACCAACCTTATTTTAAATAGTGGTATATAAAAAACCATGCTTGATGCTTGTTTATATATACGAAGTAATAAAACAGAAGGCTGGATTCAAATCACAGACTTTGTAAAGTTATCTCTGGACTAAAAGACACATATGCACAGCTAGCTGAGATTTTCAAAGAAATTGTTTATTCCTAGTTGTAGAAAACCAGGTCGGTTTTTATTCTAATTTGATTTAATGCTAGAAAATAGGTAGGAGAGCAAATAGGAAGGGAGGCAGCAGTAAGGGACTGCCACAAAGGATGATTTTGGAGTACACCAGAAAAGCAGCCTGACGCTAAGCTTGTCAGTCTCACACTGCAAGACAGGTCTTCAATAACGGGTATCACCTCAAAGTCTTCCCACTAGATGGTGCTAAGTAAACGAACAGCAGAAAACCATCTACACCCAAGAAAGCTCCTTTGCAAATCACAGTAACACACAGTTTGTCATAAAAACTCTACCAATCCTAGTTTTCAACAGAAGATTTGTCTATTATGTGCTTCTTATTAGAATGTTGCACCCTCACTATGCTTGTCCTCCCTTCCTCCAACAATAAACACAATGATTCAATACACTGCAAGAGCACAGAAATTCACATTTTCTCCTGAAAGATAGCCTGAATATTTCATAATTCAACACACTTTCATATTTCATAAAATATACCAGACGCTACAGCCATATTTCTTACTCTTCCCTTTTAAAAGGCAGAATCTCCAGTTATTTTACCTGGAGATGTACTCCTGTAAGAAGAGCACGACTTCCTTACTAGTAACAGCTGAATTTTTTTCCACTGAAATTTAGATTGTGTGCAAAAAGCATGGGTAGTAAGTTCTTGTGACCAGTTCTGGAAGTAAAGGTTCATAGGAGGTGCTATAAGTTTGTCAGCAAAAATATCCAGAACCTCAAACAAATACGTGTTACATATTACACTGCTCTGATCTGCCTATTGATTTTATAAAGGTCTTTTACCTCTAAAGCTTCTGTCATAATGCAACCCATAACAGCACAGATTCTCAGGGTTCCTTCAGTTTCTAGCTTATTTAATGACGATTTCACTTGATCAATGGGAACAAGCCAAGCACCAACTGCAGGCGTTGCAGTACTCAGGAGGTTCAGCTGCCTATTGAGAAAAACAAAAAGAATTAGGTATTCCGACTCAGCAGCAACAATTAGCAAGATTTTCTAATGCTATTATGAATGACATTTGCATAGGTAGACTATGACAGAACAATGTAACAAAGTAACAAACACAGACTTATTGCCCAGAAAATGAAAACTGGCAAGAACTAAGGCAGGTTTTGTTTTACTCGCTCACAGACTCATGATTCCGTCTACTCTTGCTACCTCTATTCCCTTCTTTTCCCATTTGTATTCCCTACTGAAATCATACAGTTTGAAATTCTCATCACTGACTGAATCCCACATTAACTGTTAAGCAATACATTGTGAAGGACTTTTGCCGAAGGGTTGAGGCAAGAATATTAGGAAAATCAGAGCATTTTCTAATTTATAGCTCTATACTGAGCTTAAACTACTGACAGAGAGGAATATTTGGCTTGTTCCACAAACATAATATGAAAACTCTCTTAGAAAGATGGATCTTGATCTATATAGTGCAATGGCAGTAAGATCATGGGTTAAGCATCAGGTTGAATACCAAAAGCACCGAGTGGTTTTCTTCTCTAGCATCTCTCCTACTTAAAGCAAATACTCTCCCCTGCCTTTCTCCCACATGCATTTCAGTCTCGCTGGGTTTTTTTGTTAGTTTGCCTTTTGGGTTCTTTTTTTAAGATCTTTCTTTTCTTCTTTTAATCATATCTAAGTAAAAATTTTCTAGGAACACTTCCATATAAATGACAAGAATATAAAATTGAAGCAAGAGTTACTGTGATATATGTAAAATCCAAAATTTTCATTTCCAGAGAACCTTCAAAGATTATTGAAATTACATTCAGACTTGAACAAATACAACTGCAATTAAACAAACCAGAATTGCCATTTTCTTTCTTTTAAATCAGTAGAATTATACCTTGAAAATATATGGGCTGGAGAGCGGACATTGGTGGGGGCTGCAAAACTAAACCAAATTTCTTTGATTGTTAACTTCATGCTGCAAGAGTCAGGGGGAGGAGGCATCAAGGGTATATCTTTTTTCAGATCATCAGATTCAACCCCTTCATCCTTAAAAAAAAAGGAAACACGAAGTCAAAAGTGAAATTCTTTTCCAAAATGATTACACTGAAAGGCACCGATATACCATACTGTGCACTGTTCAAAAGAAGTAGCTTCCTATGCATTTAGGCAAAGCAAAATAAACCAATTCTGTCCACCAACTCTCCCAGGACAACAGCAAGAGACTTTAGTTTAGTGTGCAAGCAGACAGTATACATTCAGCTGGCACAAGACATCTGCTAAATTGTCAATTTCTTATTTTGAATCTTAATCACTGTAATAGAAAAAGAGAAAACCCACAACTGAACACTAGTCATTTTTACACAGTATGTACGTACCTGCTCATCTGAAACTGAATTTCCATTAATATCCGAAGAGGGGCTTATTCTATCACAAGGAAGGTTATCATCAGACACATCAGTATTGTAACCACTGCCAGTTGGAGAATCCGAAGAGTTATTTGATGCAAGCAATCCTCCTCTCTCCGTATCTCTTGATTTACCCATGACTCCAAACGTATTATACAATACTGCTCCAGATTGTCTTCCTCCTATGAAAGCACACACACCAAGACTGTAAATGTTTGCCATGCATAAGCTTCTATAAATTACGTCCCATTGAAAAGATCTGCACTTAAGAGGAGAAATACATATGATTTTGGTTAAACAAGGTGCATTACCATTTTACACAACAATTTATTGCTACAATTTTTATACAATAAGTGAAAAGCTCGTTGTAGAGCTTCTGATAGTTTGTTTCAAGTAGACAAAGAGCATTTACATGAAGACTGTTTTTAAACTATTCCCTGAAAAGATTAACTTGGATGACAGAAAATATATATGTTGTTGTTTGGGTTTTTTTTTTTCCCCCTTTTTCAAGCTAGCTTTACCCGCGCAAAGCAAAACTCTGGCCCTATACACAGACACTTACTGTGGGTATGATTGTAAGGTCATTTAAGCGATCAGTGAAAGCACCAATTTCTACCTTCACTTTAAGTTCAGAAGTTGCTGAAACTGGTTTATATAGAATTATTTCATATACTGTTAGATGTGATATTGATTACTAAAAGTTCCTTTACTGTATAATACACTATGTGATATAATTTTTTTTTATGATAGATGTGTACTATTTAGTATCACCTCTATTCAGCAATTTCTAATCACATAACTGCTGAAGTAGAAGACCTAACAACAGAATTGTGAGCAGTTTCATAAAGTAAAATAATATAAAGCCTACATAAGCCTTACCTTTTATAGTTAAATTTTCAATTCCACACTCGAACATTATCCAGCCCCACTTCTCTTGACTAGGACCAATTCGAGTTACATCTGGAACAGCTTGTGGATCCGTTTCATCTACAAAAGCAAACTCATCCAACTCTTCTAGAGTAAAAAGAACTTTTGATTTCCCAAAAGGAATAGCTGTTATTGCACAAGTTCCAATATCTGTGAAAACAAACATATTTACCACTTTGTTACAAAATGAAAAAAAACTTTACATCTTCAAATAGCTCTCTGAGATTTTCAGTGTTTTGGAAGTGTTGCCCCTTTAGCATTCCTCAAATGGGAGGATGCGAAGAAAGAAAGAAAAAGAAAAGAAAAATCCAAGTATAAGCAAGAAAAAAAAAAAAAGCATAGCTTATAAAGTCTAAAAACCTTCCTCCTGGAATGTTAATATGCACAGGGTATTTTTTAAATTCAGAAAAACAAGACCAAGCAACGCAAAGTTGAAGCTTCAAGACATTCCCAATCCTAAAGTATCTGCCTTCTTCATCCTTTTATAGTCATGGTTCCAAACACATGTGTACAAACAAGCTCTTCAAATTTTTATCTGAAACTGCTCATTGGCCTGAAATTACTTTACAAAGAAAAACATTCCTAATAAATACCTAAAGTTTAATGGCAACAAACGACAGTGATACTGACAGTGCTTTTGGGTAGTATGTTTTAGTAGAAACACATTTGGTGTTAACTATAGCATTCTTGAACAATATTCAGAATAACGTTATAATTTTAATTCAAAGTTAATTCCTGGTTAAAATCAAGTCTGTCTACATCTGTGTTAGAAGGATGTAAAGCACTAAGTCTCACTGATTCCTAAGAAAATACAGATGCAGCCAGTTTTTAATTTGTTATGATCTCTGCTGTCTAAGATCCAGTAGGGTACTACGCCATTTTGATTTCTGTGATGTTAAGATGTAGCTTAAATATAAAACCTTTCTTCTAGTGACATTTCTGAAGGAACATTTTTAATAATTTTATACCTATTGCCTATTAGCACACACACAGAGCTAAATGTCAAATACCCGAGGAAAAGAACGAGGCTGAGTCAATTTACACCCCTTCCAATCCTCACTCTGCCTCCAACTTCTAACTGCAATATAACTTATAACTCCAACTTTTGAAGTATACGTGAAATGCTAAGAGCCAAGAGAGACATTTCTCAAACCTTTTAAATAGAAGATGATGTGCTTCCTTTGTTAGAATTAAAAAAATACTTGGTGGTCTTGAATGTCTGCAGCATACCTAACACAGGACACAGCTGCTAAGATTCTACCCATAACTAAGTAAAATGGACAAACATTTTAATGTTCTCTCATGACTTTTGTTTTCCTCCAATTTCCTTTGCTCATTGATCTATGCACAACAGTGAGGTGGTTTTTTTTATTATCGTACTTGTTTCATAGAGTGCTTCCTCATAACCTTAAGATTCCTATTCCTTATTGGAGGGAGTAAAACACCACACTAAGGGGTATAGATTCCATAAAATTGAAGCAGTTTTAACAAAAACTGCCTCTACTTTTAGCCATCTTTTCCAGGTTAGCTTTTCCAGGATCAGGAGTTATAGCAGCTGAATTTAATTCATAACCTTCAATTCATAATTGAAGGAATTTCCTTAACACAAACAAGAAGAAAGACGATTGAGTAGATCTCATCTTCAGTTTTATAGTCACTATAGTCAAAAATCTACAGCTTGCCATATTGACATTGCCAGTAAAACAGACACATTATACTTATCTCAGAATTGTTAGAAAGCAGTTAAAATGCAAATAAGCACAATTCATTCCCCGCATCAGGTGAGAAAAAATGGTAGCTGAAATGAGCTCAACTGGGAGGAAGGGAATCCGGGCCTGAAATTTCACCTGTGCATGTCAATATCTACAATGCAACTCATCTGCCGCTCAAACTGCTTAGAAGTTTGTCTTGATAGTTTTCACTCTACCTACATTTAAATCTAGCACTTTAGTCAAATAACAGAAAATAAGTCAGAGTAACTATCCTAACTTATTTTTAGAGTATCTGCAAAATCTCCAGGTTCAAGTGTCTTTTTATCTGCGCTGGTAAAAAAAACCAACCCACAACCAAACTACAATTTCAAAACCAACTTCAATCACTTGCTTCTATGAAAACCGCCATTTCCTCAATTTAGAAAAATGCTTACCTGTTGTATCAAGGCCTCTAAGTTGCCCGTGAACTCGATGGATGTTCAGTTTAGCAGCAATTTCTTTTCCTTTTTCTGCTCCAGCATTGGATCTCAGTGAGCCAGAAGACTGGGGCTGCATTTTACTAGTTTGGATGTAACGATCAAACGTGACAGAATTCCTCCCAGTTTCTGCATTGTTTGAAGTTTCCTCAACTATACCCCTTTGAATATAAGGAAGAAAAAAGCAAGTAAGCAAATCTCAGATAAACATATTTCATTTTATTATTTTTGTTTAAATTTTTAAGTGGCACAGCAGCGTTATAAAGAAATCTTTGTAAGACAGAAGATACATATACTTTGCTAGAAAAATACTGAAAATTTTGATTTTATACTGCATGACATATTAGCTTTAACTCTTTCTTGCTTAAGTTGCAGTACTACTCTGAAAGGATTCCTCCGCTTCTTAAAGAAACTGCAATTCTTAGATGTTAGTTTATAAAACACAGAAGACACATTTTATTGCTTAACTCCAGCATAACAATTAGTTCAAATACTCTTCAGAACTGTGAAAAACTGGGATGGCTCTAAGTCCTTTCACTAACTTAACCACAAAGAGCTGCAAATAGTGATATGCCTTATTCTTACCTATTCATACGAACTTGCGTAGCAATTCTATCAAAACACAAAGCTACCAATGAAACATGAGTCACGGTTTTGCCAGAAGAAACTCCTGGGGATTCATCAACAGATGCTTGTAGTAAACACAGGTTCACCTATACATGGAATTCCACCAAAGAATAAAGAAATTTAGAAAACTATGTTACATTAAGTATACATCACTAGTTTCTAATATAATCTTATATTTCACAGTAAAATGAAAAAAAAAATAAAAAAAAAAGATTAAACCATTGCACCTAGATGTAAAAACATAATTTAAAGACATGGAATCCTTAGGAATGTTATCCCTAGAGTGCACACCTGCCATAATAAAATTAAGCAGCTCCAAAACAGTCTATCCTGTTTAAAACATTAGTTATCTAGAACAAATATATAGCTTCAATTAAGCTTTGGGAGAACTAATAGGGATGCAAGATAAGGGTCATTTGTGAGACACGTGTACTAATAAGCTACACAAAAAGTTGTTACCTTTGGTACAGTAACATTGGCCTGAAGACCTTTAATTGTCACATTATCTTGCTTAAGCGAGAGATTGGTCTGTGCTGGTCCCTGGTTTGTTGTTCCTGTAGTGGTAGTGTCTATTTTTGTTCCTCTAATATCCTGCTTTGAAGATAACTTGGAGAAAGGAAAAAAAAAAAATTATTCTCACTGAAACTAAAGCTCCTAAGCTAAAGAATAACAGGATGGTTTATGAGCACTGAAGCAGCAAGAGATTCTGACTTCATTTAAAGCACAATACCATGATTTTGAGAACAGGAGTGTAGCATTTACAGCTGCTCTAGATCCGTAAGGGTAGCGATGCCATTCTGCAATAAACTTTCTAATGACCAGATTTCAGCTGAAAGTTTGAGTTCTACATATATTAGTTATAAAGAACAACTTATTATGAAGTAAATAATTAGTGTCCACTTTGAAGCCTAAGAAATTATAAAATATAGATATAGTCTTTAACTTGGACAGCAAGAACTCCTAATTCTATAGAACTAGCATAAAATTCTTTTCAAGCTGAATTAATTTTTTAAGGTATCAGATGAACCACAAATAAACCCCACATGCACTCTCACAAAGTTTGAACTTTCTTCTACCTCACAGATCTCCCTAACTATTGTAAAATAATAGATTATGTATTGTTGATATGAATATAGTACCAAAGAATATCAATTATAGTAATTTCTTAGAACAGAACATATTATCTCATGCAAATTACTGTAGCTACTGACTAGACTGTCGAAATTAGAAAAACTTCACTTCCATCCTGTAAGAGAGACTTCAGGTCACTGAAAGACAGCATGTAACAGTTGATTATAATAATGAAGGCGCGATAGGCACAAGATAAAAATTAAGACATATTTCAAATTAATATAGCATTTAGCTTATCTCAAAACACCGAATTCAATTAAAACTTTTTCTACATAAAACACAGAAAACAATATTCTTTCAAATCTTTGTGCATTTTTCTTGTTCCCTTTCTTACATTTTCTGAGAAGCTTGTTTTGCTGTTCTGTACAGCATCTCGAAGAACTTTGCAGTGCAGATCATCAACGATTGCTGCTGGGTGTCGAGAGCTAGCACAATGCACCATTGCTTCTATATACCTGAGAAGAAACAAGCCCACAACAGATCATTTACACTTCCACACCATCAATAATGTTTAATTAGCACTACAGAGAAAAAAATTAAGCACCAACAGACATAAAGGGCACTTGCCAGGTCACCACAATATTATTCTAGTTTCTTGCCAGGAGATGCAGGATTACATTCACTGAGTACAAGGCCCTACTGTTCCATCAGTCACATTATTCAATCCTTTTGCCTAAACCTTTGCTGAACAAAACAGCTTTGATTTTAGACAATTTTTAGCATAATCAATTAACACTGCAGTAGGAAAAGTAAAATTAATTACCTATCCAGCGCCTCTGCTACAAGAGGAGTCAGAACTACATCTACAGTTCCTTTTACTTCTACAATTGCCGTTGTCCGCGTTTGGAAGACGGGGTGATCCAATGTCCATTCTTCTGTTATTGTTTCATCATCTGTATTTTCTGCAGACTTCTTTTCCAAAGGAGTATAAGGTGTACTAAAAAAAAGTCAAATACATATTAATAGTTTAGGTTTATAAAAGAAATACAAAAGTGTCCTGGTATCATTTTAATTCTTAACAAAATGGATAAAATGGCAGGTTTCTTCTTAGCTTAGCTAACCACATAGCTTAGGAAACACACAAACATAACCCCCGGGCAAGGCCCTTCCCTAGATTCAAGTTCAGTTTTTGCAATGCAACAGACACTTGCCATAAGCACCTCCCAAATTATTTAAATTTAGTTGCAATTCATAATCTTGCAAATATACAAGTGAAATCATTTAGTGCTTTCATGGAATACTTTCTTTTTGACCAAACCCAAACATTTTATAATAGAATATTCTGTTCTAAAATAGATCTGTACTGAAATCTACTGCTACAAATCAAATTTTGGAAGGGCTACAAAGAGCCAAAACATTGAACAAGAGGACCAGAAAAACTCTACTCTTAAAAAATACCCTAATAGTGTTATGCAGTTTTCAACTTACTTAGATGTCGATCCTGTAAGCTGCATGCCTCTGTCCAGTAACGAATTAGCTGTGAGACCCTGTTTAACAATCTAAGACAAAAGTGCAAAGAAATTAATTACATTCCTCCCATATATGAAAAAAACCACCCACGGAATCTCCAAATAAAAAAAGTGTTAGGAGAATCTTTCTTTAAAAAGTTTCTTCATATACAGATTCTCCAATACAGAATACAAAAACTCCTAGGTTTATTTTTGTTAAGTTACTTGAAAGATCAGATGATGAAGTTTTTACAGAGCTAAATAGTGACTAATTGTTTTTTTTAAAAAAGACTTCAAATGCTAATTTACAAAAGGCACGCATGAATACAAAGGTTTTGCTGCAAAGGGATGACAAATTAAATTCCACAGCTTAGACATCTATTTTCTATTAACTCATTTCCATTATTTTTCATGTATTTCATTTCAGCTCCTTCCTTCAGCATGTAGGCTCATATCACATAAACCACAAGGAAAAAAAAGCCCAAATATTTACCAAAATAATTTGCTAAATCTGAGTTTCAATTTTACTTTGAAATAGAGCATCTACAGCCTATCAGTATTAGACGTACTGTTGCTGAAGCTCCATGTAACATATTTTAAACAAAACTCACATAAATTTCCTTCAGCTGTGTATCATTCAACAGGCAGCATTTTTAAGTGCAATAATGACAATTCAGAACACAAATCTTATCCACAGAATTCTAACCCCGTCTTTTTTTTTCCCACAACCTCCCAGCCACACAGCCCATGACCTGAAGTCAGAAATACAACTAAATCTTAACTAAAAGCAAAGAAGTTTCAAGTTTCTCATAGTTTCAGTTACACAACAGGTGTACTAAGCAATTTTAACTTCTGTTTGAACTCTTATTCCTTTCCCTACTCCTTCTTCCTCCACCTCCCATACCTTAAAAGTTGGGACAGAAAGTTGCTCAAAAGATGACGAACTTTCTTCACTTGTTGGGGTGTCAAGGTCTAAAGGACGATGTAATGAGGATTTTGATGTTCTTTTGTTAGTTGGATGCTTTACTGACCAGTTGATCACCTGGAATTGTGTAAGATAGTTTTGGTAACATGCCATTACAGGCTGCTGGGAAGTTATTTGCTCACTTTCCACAGTCTTCTCAGATTCCAGGACATACATGTTCTCAACATGTTCATCTTCGCCTCCCAGAGCTGAAACAAATGAAGCCTGCGAAGGATGAGTCTTAATTGGCAATGTTTTAACATCTTGACTAATGTCTCCATGGATTGTGCTTGTTAAGGGTCCTTCCACGCTGTGATAAATAGAACCTCTACTATATTCAATTTTCTGAGCTTGCTTTTTTCTCTTCTTCCTCCCTGGATAGGTTCCTGGGCCTTCATCACTACTTATTGGCTCGAACTCTTCTGCTGCAGAAAAATAAGCTTCGCTATCAGCCATTGACATACTGGAATCCATTGAGCGATACTGGTGAAATGAGTTTGAATCCGCAGATGGAGTATACGGAAAAGAACCAAAGCTCCTTCTCTGCTTTGGGGAGTCCAAGACATTCTCGTCACTGCGAGACACATCACTGCTGAACTGCACGCCAACTGGAACAGGCTGCTTGTCTCCGTAGAAGGCTGCTGTCAGGCTCTTGGTGCTCCCGAGCCGGGTGGAGCACACCGACGCTTGCCGTTTCAGCGGAGACCTCATGGGAGACTGACCAACAGGCCTTTCCTGGGTGCCTGGGGATGCAGGACTGCCCTCTGCACCCTCAACTGCAATGCTGGAAACAAAAAGGAAAGGTTCATTTCTTATTTTATTATTAATGCTTCTCTTTTTACATTATAGAAGCCGTCAAATTCTTCAGCGATTCTGTGACTTTCTATTAGCACAGCAATTATTCTCATGCTGCTGATTACATACCAAATTCTGCCACTTGTTAGTGCACTTGTCTACATATAGACGACGTAAAATGAACATCTACAGCAAGTGCTGTTGTCTTATATGCTGGATTTTCTACCCAGATCAGGTTATCATACCCTACTAGGGATCCAGATGGGCATTCAAACTAGGAAATACACTTCAGCAGTACCACTTGAAAATAACCAACACTTTATAAACTGCTAAATGTAAGGGGTTTTTCCTGTCATAACGTGTTTAAGAGTCAAATTATACTTCTACCTGGACAGAGAGTACTAACCTTCCATGACCATCTTCCCTTTTGGCACCAGACAAGAACTCCTTCTGTCCCAAGTGGTCCTCAGTAGTTGATGACGGGCTGTCCTTCTCACCTGCCAGCAAGGGGAGCGCAGCACTAGAACTGCTCGTTTCCTCCGAAGACGATGAGGAGCTATGGGAGCGTAATGGCACTTGCAGGCTTAGATGTTGTGCTTTTCTTTCTATTTCTATACCCATAGATCTGCAATCCCAATCTTTTCGTTTTACACCATTTGCTTTACCTAGAATAAGAAACAGAAAAGAAGAATTGGACATCTGATAACGCAACCGCAATGGTCTCTTCCCCGCCCACCGAAATAAAAATCCTTATTAAGTAAAAGCCCTATTTTTGAAATGCACAGACATACTAGCATGTTGTACTAACAAAAAAGGCATAAAATCATAGCAGCAAACATCGGATTTTTTTGGTAGGCTGCTTTTTATATAAGTAAAACAGACATAAGTCAAAAAACCTTCTTTTTACTCAGAAAGAAGTTGCACGTTAATACAAAAATTCAGCACATGAAAGCTTGCTCACTACTTTCAAACTACTATCTGCTCTTAGAAGGGTCCATGCCACTACAAGACCTTTTGTATAAAAGCACAACGAGTGCTACTCATTAACCAGAATCAGACAGACTAATCAGAAAGAATCAGAAAGACTAACAGGCAGTTGAGAAATTATACTTTTGGACAAAACAGAGTAAAACCACAGCACAATGACTTCTCACCATCTAAGATTTTAGGAATCTCCTTAGTAATTATCCATTCTCCTGGCTGCAGTAAAGACTGCCCGTAAAACATATCAGATTCTGCACTTGTACTTGAGAAAGCAGAGCTGCTTGAAGGTGTCAGTTCCTCAAGTTTGAAAAAATCGAGTCCTGTTAATGTGCCACCAAAGAATCGACAACCACCAAGACAGCCACACTTGTTCTTGCTTCTCTTATTCCTCAAATTATCATCAGGCCACAAAAACCACAATCTACACAGAGGCAGAAAAACAGGAAACACAACAAAAACACGACCACATCAGCCTTAGTACATTCAAATTCAGTGAAAACCAGATTTTAAAATATCTGTCTTTCATATGTTAGCTTCTATTTCACACAGCATAACATGAGTAGATTTGTACCTGGAACACAGATGTCAGATATAAAATCCAGGATTAGCTCCAGAAAGGAGCAAATCACAAATTTATATGCAACCATGCTCAGGCACAGATTATGTCCACCTGCCACAATACACGCTAATAGTAACAACCCTTACTCTCTATAGGGAGGCAAGCACTGCAAACACACTTCACACTGGTGGATATTGCTTATGCCAGGGAAACTGCTCTTTGGGGAGACACACAAATCACAGTTACACCAGGCATTTTGTTTACAGCTGCTCATCAGCTTGCTCAGGACTCTTAGAGGCCTATTTTCAGTCCAGCCTAAGAACAAGGGACAAATTCGATTCCCTCCTCTCCCTGATCTTCATTTTGGGGAATATGTAAAGGCAGAGGGAAAAGTAAGTTTTGTCAAAAAATCAACAATTTTGTATAGTCCAAGCACATTCAAACCACCAACTCCGTAGCTAAGCTTTCAACATACTTTAAAAAAAATTACAAGAAATTGTAATCTATGTAAGAAAAAAAAAAACCCAGAAGGAAAAATAAAGTTCCATTTTCAGATGAATGTATTTCTTACACACACACCTCTCCTCCAAATTCTAATGCATCTCCTTTAATTGTATCTCTTACCTCTTAGTTCGGTTATCATGTGTTTCTAAAAAATGTCTCTGCACTTCATGTTTAGAAGGATGATCAGCAGCTAAAGCGATGTCAGCAGTGATGAGCCCCAAGTTGACAGAGCCAGCTTCCAGCCAATAAGCCCTCCTTAATATTGGCTGAAGACCAGTTCTGCAATTGTTCACCTGCTCAACATACTGTCTCAGTTGAAAGTCTTGAATAGCAGCACTTACACCTTCTCCAACAGACTGGTTGTGGAGGTTGCAGTTTGCAATACGGATAGCACCCATCTGAAAACGTAAACTCTCATTAGTCATGAGTGAAACAAAGGAGGGGTAGCCTTAAACCGGTTAACGCACCACCTACTGCATTCCAGAAAGATCTCAGTAAATTATTCTCTCCAAAAAAGACAGAGAACCAGTTTTATATGCAAGCACACACACACACACACACACACACACACAAAAGAAGACAGGCTTAAAAATTAGTTTCAGCCTCAGAAATCAGTTTCAGATCAAGTTTTCAACCTTTTCACATAGAAAAGAAGGAAAGCTGAAAAAGAACTTGGCCATGGAAGAGTTATGCACAGGGCTAATATTAAATTATTACTTCACTTCTCTGTCACAGACTATAAAGGAGCACTGGAAAACTTTTCCTTTTTAAAAAACAACACATTCAGGATATAATTTTCTAGAGTGGTTCAGGTTATTAAGCTGCCTTTGAAAATACTGACGTTCGTATTTATGCCTGCAAAGAGAGTTAATAATTGTGATGGTGCTTTGTAATATTGGACTCAAAAGAATGTGGAGACACAAAGACATTTATTTTACTGCCACAAGGTAGCAAGCCATTCAAATGACAAGATATCATATCATTAAAAAATGTCTAAAACAATTACCACTTTCCTTCAGTTAGATTCTTGCTCATAATGTGAACCTGTCCCCAAAACCTTCCATGTTAATTCTACCTTTTGTAACCAAATTTATTAATGGACAGCACAACTCCTAGTCCAGCATAGCACTTTTCTCCTTTTCTGTTTTTACCATAACTCAATTGACTCTTAACTTATAGTTTGCTACATTGAGCAAATTATTCCAGTCTTCTCACGTATGACAGGATAATGGGGAAAATATCAGCTTTTCTGCGCACATCCTTTTTTGAGCAGAGGCTACACCACGCAATATTCTAGATTCAGTCAGGCAGTGGCACTAACACTTCTCCCATCTCTACCAAAGATAAATCCTAATTCAAACAGCTGTATCACATAAGATGATCACGAGTTATCAAACACTGACTTGTACACAATCCATATCAATCATTTCCAGTTGCTGAGTTATTAACTTACAGCAAAAGTTCCTATTAATTTTCAGGTACAGACACTGAGATTTATATTGCGCAGTGTTTTCTTAATTTTTTTACACCAATCCTGCAGCTTCCACTAATTTTGGAAGACGTCCACTCCTCCTTACCATTTTCCAAGATCATTAATGGAATTACTAAGTATAAGCCAAATTGACCTACTCCTGGCTCAGTCCAAGTCAACCTTTCATCAATTACAGTTTCAGAAATTCTGCTTAGTCCAAGCAATAAATTCAAGTAGCTATTCTACCAAAAAATAAGAAGAACTCTATTGACAAAGAAGTATTTTAATTGCTGTTAAGAAAAATATTTTTACCTTTATATTGGTGGCACAGCCATGTTCTACCACATACAGGTCTGCTCCATCCATGGCTAAGCGTGTCATAGTGTACTTTAAGTCATCAGATGTTGGGCATGGCCCAGGGACACAGTTCAACTGAAGAAAAAGGGGGGGGGGGGGGGGGAAGAAAAGAAAAAGAGATTTGAATGTACATTAGGAGTTTTAGTTTAATTTGTGCTTATCCTTTTATTTATGTTCTGCTTAGCGGAGGCCTAAAACTAGAGCACTAAAAAGTGACTTATTCTGCACTATCAAAATGGTTACGAGTTGGGGTGTTTCTCTGCTGAGGTTCATTTTCACTAATGCATGTTTAATTCTTCGGTCCAGCAACACCAGGGCACCCAATTGGCTCTCCTTGTTTTCACCAGCAAATGGGAAATCAAGGCTTCTGACAGAGAACACCACAAAACCAGGAACAAAACAAGGAGGATGTCAAGAGATGAAATCCAGGAATTGTACTTAATATATGGCAAGCCTCCTTCGGTCTTCAGTGACTGTGTGCATGGGTTCCAAGATTCAAACATGAAAAGCAAAATCCACAGTGACATGATGGTTTGTGGTTGTTTTTGTTTTGTTTTGTTTTGTTTTTTTTAAAAAAAAAGGGTTCATGGAAGCTGTAAACTGTCTGCTTAAGTCTCCCACCAAAGCACTGGCACAGCTTGCCCAGAGAAGTCATGGATGCCCCATCCCTGGAAGTGTTCAAGGCCAGGCTAGATAGGGCTTTGAGCAACCTGCTCTAGTGGGAGGTGTCCCTGCCCATGGCAGGGGGGTTGGAACTGGATGATTTTTAAGGTCCCTTCCAACCCAAACCATTTTATGATTCTACTGTTTCATCAACAGAGGATAAGGGATGACAAAGTACCATGGAAACGTGCCAGGAGCATGAGGGGAAGTATGACCTTTGTCTCTTAAGGGACATGCAGTATGTCCTTTGGCTCTGAACTGTCACAGGCATGATTTCTGTGGATACCATTTCTCAAAATAATTCATAGAGCACAAAAACATTGTGCATATCCACAGGAAAATCCAGAGAGAATCACTTTTCTTTCTAAAACATGATTAGCTATAATTTATCAAAGGGAACATCCAATCTCACTATATACTCCATGTGTCTTGATAACTTGAAGCTCGATTTCTAAACTGTTCCAAAGAACCTGTGCAAATATAGCAAGCAATTAAGACAGATGAAAGGTTACCTTAGAGTCACAAAAGCGACGATCAATTCCATGCTGGCATATTACTACAGATTTTGGCCTTTCCAGTTCAAACTCCCGGCACACCACATGGAATACAAAGGTCTGCCCCCATTCCAGAAGACACGCAAGCTGTAAGCAAATAACACCACATTGTCTAATAATAAGTATGCGAAAGGAACTTTATGTATTTGACAGAGTTTAAAACATCACCAGTGGTTAGGAGGTTAGCAGGAGTAAAAACAAGCAAAAGACCCCACCATAACATTGTGACTACATTATCTTGCTTATAGTCAGTCTATTTCCTGTTAGTTGAGATTAATTTTTGTGTGCCACAACATGCAAGTTGCTGTAATTTTTCATGAACATTGTGACATTAAACAATTTCCTAAATTATTTCTTAATATAGGGAAGCAGGTTTTGCTCTTATAGTCAATGGAGAACTTCATGGTGAAGACAGAGTTCCCCTTATTTTACCTAAAAAATACCTCAAAATACTCTATTACCATGCATAACTTAAATTTCAGGCTTCCTTGTATATACGTAACAAAGTTACATTCAAAAAGCATAGGAGGAAATGGGTGAAGCAGAATACTGCTGAATCTCAGTAGACCTACTAATTAGCCCATTGTTGATTTAAATCTTTTATATAGTTAGCTCATTCACAGGGGAAATGATTCATGACTGTCTGTCTCTATTATGAGAGGGAAATACATTTTCTTTGACTAGCCAAAGGAAAGGGCACTTAAAATCAGCAGTAATTTAAATGGAATTTAATATAGCTATGACTGTCCTGCACAAAATCTCTCCTCCTCCCTTTAGTACTGTCCCTTCACAAATTCTCGCAATACATCACACTATGGCAGGAAAAAAGCCAATGACCCTGAAAGAGCAAATTCAAGTTCTGCCCCATAGCAGTGTTGACAACAAAAAAATAAAATTAAAAAAAAAAAAATCCTGTATGAAGCATGCAATTGAGAATGGCTTTGTAGGGGAGGAAAATCCTTAAATTGCATCAAGCACCTAGAAATAGTCTCTAACCTTAGAATATTTTGAATCAACTAGGTTTAATTTTGAAGCATAGAGCAGGAGTAAATACTATAGCTTATCTAAATCAGTGGTAGCATATTGGGTAATACCACCACAAAAGTCTGTATATGCAGCATGAAAATGTATCTGGAGTCTATTCTTTAGCTTTACCAAAAACTGCTTGTATGCCTTATTTTATTTGCTACAGAAGTCTCCTAATGAAATACATATTTAATCGTAGAAAACAATGACAATTTTTAAAGAATAAGAGGATGTAGAAGTGTCTTAAAAAGATTTAAAAATAAATAAGCAAGCCAAACAAGAACTATGAAATAGAATTTATGTGCTTTCCTCATGCCTCAGAATACACTGACAAAGCAACCTTTTTTAAATGTCTGGCAGCCCACACCAGAAATAAATCAGTGATCTGCCTACTGTATACTTAGAGCCATTATTGTAACTGGAAAAATAAAAGTAACCTAAATGGCAAAACTAAAAGAAGTTAGCGCTAAGACTGACCTAGGAAAATCGAACACTGTGAAAGCAAACTATGTTCCAGTGGGACCAAGCACCAGAACTTAGGCAGTGAGCAGCATGACTGAGCTACCAGCTACTCTTCCATTGAGGCCTGCCCATACCACACTCCCACAAATTATCTCATTTGTCTCCTGCTTTAAAATGTGACTTTGTGCATAGCTCTCTACAGAAAGCCAGGACTTCCTCAGCACTAAATTCTTGCCAGATGCTCAACTTGATATCCTTATTGCTGGCAGCATCCCTTCATGCAAATGCCAACATACCTCCAAGAACCTTACATCCGAGGGATATTAAATGGCCTTTTAGATTGCAATCACAACTGGATACCTCATTTGTCCTTCCCAGAATGTTAACCAGCAGAGGTAATGAATCTGCATCTCCAGAATTCAGCATCATAAAATAAAAGTAACCTCAGAGGAATTACAGACAAGTCAACTAAGCCACCTCATACTTAAACTTTTTTAATAGATTTTCCTTTCTCCACTTCGTCACATTACAAAGTGTCCCAAAACACCTCCTCTGTTTACAGAGAAGTATTATTTACTCTGCGATTAAATCACACAGAGTGTATGTAGACACTGTGGTTGCCTTTCTAATCACTATTAAAGTACATCAATATACATAGATGTAACATACAAGTGTTTACATAAAGTGACAACAGTATTCACTACTGATTTGTTTGTGCTGTTACCATCATCCCTTCAAAGTCTCATGTAACACTAGCCACACTTATACCTAAATTTAAGATGAATATTAGATTCAGCAGATTTGGCATCCACTCATAGAAATGGTTAGATGTTCAGACTATAAAATTAAAGTTATTTAAGGCACCGATGCATCATGCTGAGATCATGTGCTTTGCGAAATCCGTGCTACGCCAGTTTTATGAGAAAGAAGAAAGGTAATACTTCAAAGCGAATAGTTTCTAGATGGTACCTGTGGTGCCGTAACTTTGGCAGTAAGGCTTCCAGCCTGTACATCTATCAGCCAGGCATATTCCAACGTATCACTTCCAAGAGGCAGACCTTCTGCTGAAAACATTGCATGAGCACGCAACTGCAGACCTGACAGGCTGATGTGACCTTCTCGAAGAACTTCATCCACTGCAGGTCGCTGTTAAGGACAAGTTAAAGGTAATATTTGCAAAGAATAAATCAATATAAAGTGTAAAAACTGTGTAGACAGAGTTACTTCGTATACATTCATCTTCACCTCTTCAATCCCGTTGATTTTGTACAGCTGCAAAATCCTGAGACTTCTCAGCATTATCCACACAATACATACATGCAAATCTTACGAAGAGAGAGGGAAGTTTATCTAACCCAAGTTTGTTTTAATTTTTAGCAACCCTCATCAACAACCTTCCCTTGGTGAACTCCACAAAGTGACTTCTAGACACCATCTGTTAAATACTACTGCAGTAAAATATAAACAAAGAATGGAAGAGCATGTTTAACAATGGAAGTGATCAAGAGGTTAAAAATACATGACTTCAAGACTTATGAAAGTTTGCTACTATCAGAAAGCTGACAAATTATAAAAAAAAAAATATATCAACAATAAATTTACAAAAAATCAGACATCAAAGGCTGTTCTCTAAGTTGCACTTTCCACTGAAGCATTTCTTGGCTACCTAAAGCAAAGCTACTTGTTTGCAGATATGAACATTCAGATGTAATACTTTTCAAAACAGAATTACCCCACCAGTCAGAGAAGAAACTGAAAAGATAAAACCAGCACAGGCAAACACCAGAAGCTTGTGAATGCATGGAGGTAAGCTGTGGATTAAAGCCAGTAAATCAACAGCAAAACTTTTCTTTCACTCAGTTTTTTCAGCTTATCTTGCCTGGTTTGTTTTCCACAGTCAGAAAACCCTTTGAAGTTACTTAATGAAGAAGAAAATGCCCTATTCTTTTGATATCCCTGGTGACCTATGTATCCTGTAAAACCAAATTCTTAAAAAAAAAAAAACCAACCTGAAAAGCCCCCAAACCAACCACTACACAAAATTGCAAACAAACAAAAAAACAACATGCACAAACCAGAGATGGCTCAATGGTTATAAGACCAGTCAGAATATTATTCTCTGTTTCATAGAGAAAGTTCACCAGGAAGATTTTAAGCAATCTTAAGAAAATACAATCTTTTCTATTGTGTGTTTCACTAAAATGCAAACTGGACAGAATTAGATTTTTTAAAAATATGCATCAGTTTTTTCCTTAATTCCTCTAATGATTCATAAGCCTTAATAAGTGTTGTATGTGTACAACAGGAATGTTCCTAACAAAATATAATTCACTTTTAAGATCATCACAACTTCCACAATGCAAACACACAAACATGAACATGTTAAAAAGAGCTTACTACCTGATAGTTGTCATTCAGAAACAGATTTATTGGAGACAGTACAAGTTGAAGCATTGTTTCTCTAAATCCTTTCTTCATCTCAAAGCACAGCCTTTCCAAGAAAGCTGTAGGGCACTCAGGACCATCTGGACTGCAATGCTAAAACAAAAATTAAACACATCTGCTTCAGAAACTGAAAATACAAACATGGTTAAAATTGTAAGATTAGAAGCAAACCGGTGCGCAGGAAGCATGCTAATCTTCCTCCAAGTGGATACTCACAGAGAAGCCTGTGCAACTTCAAAAGCCTTTTGACAATTACGTGAACAGCAATTCAAAACATTTGGGTGAACCCAATTTTTAAACTGGATTCTTATTTGAATTCCTGGGGATCCCTCAGAATGCAGCTGCACTGAGCAGAATGCACCATTAGAAGACAGCTTTGCTAATTAGCAGAGAAATCATAATGGTCAATCTCAAATAATATCACACAAATTAAGTTCATTGAACAAAAATCATATAAAAAATTATCCAGTTCTGCCTCCCAGATAAGCAAAAGAAATCATGTGTCATCTCAAATTGGTTTAGATAGCCACAATTTTAGTAGAGCATATAAACAAGCTTTGGTAAGTGCCACCCTAACTTAATGTTCCAGGGAGCTAAATTTAACTCCAGATTATGAAACTAGAAAAAAAAAACAACAACCATAATTACATGAAGCAAAATATTTTAAGATTCTGAAGTACTTACCACTGGTAATCGCCCATGCACTTTGTACAAATTAACAAGCACAGTGATATCCCACGGGCGTAAAGTGAGAGGGTGAACTGGCTTGACTGAACTTTCATTTTCTTTTTTGTCATTTTCCACTCCAACAGCTGTCCATCCAGAGCTTGAAGACGTTGACAGTGACAAAACAGGGCTTGAAATAACTTCTTCAAAATCAGTGTACATGTCATCTTCTCCAAAATAATTTTCCTAGGAAAAGGAATTGTTATGACCATATGGAAAACAAAAGCATATAGGCAACATAATGAAATACAAATTCAACCTTTTCCTGTATCTTAGTCCTCCATAAAACAAAGAGTATAGCTATAATCCATACCTGAAAAAACATATATACTTTTATTTTAATGAAAAATGGATACCTTAAGTGAGTAAATTTAGGCCATGTGCTTTGCAAGGAAAAGAAGGGGCTCTCAGTAGTTCTCAAAGTACCAGTATTCTAAACGCATGCAATATTTCAGAACAGTTATTTGTACTACTACTGACTTTTTAAACAGCTTTTGTGCTTTTAAAGATAACTGAGTAAGAACACAAAACGTCCTGCAGGAAATCACTCTCATCCGACCTTTTGAAACTTGTTATCAGCATATTTCAAAGTCTTAAATGCTTCTAAAATACTCGCTTATAAACATTTCTCTCCTCATAGCTAAACCCCACCTTGTTTCTAAGCCAATCCCCCCATCAATTATTTAAGACAAAAGTAACTGGCAAGTTCTTTTGGGAAACAGAAAATCCATCATTAATTTTTTAAAAAGAAGTCCCAACTATTACAAACTCCACTAGTAATTTGTGAGATGCAGACGAATGAATACTAGACTGAAGATTAAGCTGAAACAGGTTTGACTGTCGTGATGTTTCTTGCTCCCCTCCTTCCCATTTCTGTGCCTCATTTGCTTTCTAAAACCATTTTTTTTTTCCCCCGCAGGCACAAGCCTGTAGCGCAAGCGAGCAAAGAGGACACTTACAACAAAAAGCAAGCAACTGCAAAGTACCCATGTCCTTGAAAAAAGTCCACAGAAAAGGCAGGCTGATTATCAGCCTTGAAGCAATGAGTCCTGTGGACATGTAATTTTACCGTCTTGCACGGAGTCTCTGAAATATTTTTAGTGCTGATGCCTATGAATTAAGCTCTGCTCTGTGGCCAAACCAAAAAATCCTCACAAGTTAAGCAAAGCTAATCTGCTTTGATTTTTAGCAAAGGGAAAAGATAAAGGTCAATGTTACGACGCAGACATTGAAATATCTTTTTTATAAGGCAGACCCAGCAGAGGGTGCTATGAACTGCAGTAACTTACTCCTGGTACCTTCTGCTAGGGATGCAAAATTTATAAATCATTCATTGCCTGCCAGTAAGCCCTTCAGGAAGAAACATAATGTGCTAAAACCAAAAAGCTACCGCCCAAGAATAGAAAGCTTAACAAAACTGCATGAACGATGCATGTCCAGGAATCTCTCCCATGCGTATTAAAAAAGATCAATGAAAACAAACGGCAAACAACAATTCAACCACCAGTGAGGAAAACAAGTATTAAAAAAACCCCTACAAGTCTATTAAGAGATGCTGCCAGCACAGCTGGACAAAAAGATGTAAACAGAGTCACAAAAATACTAAAAGGAACAATAAATGCACATTTTCAAAAACGAGCTATTCATCTAAATTTTCTCTTGAGATTTAGAAGGTAAAAGCTAGATTTAATCTGAGAAATCTGCACCTAAAAAAATTATATCCTCACAGAATCTAATGTAACACACTTATTGTCACGTCCTTCCCCCTTCCCCTCCACGATCCTAACACCAGAAATTTCAAGGAATCCAATTAAAACAAAAACAAGCAAACAATTACGAGACTCTGCAGAACCTAAAACGCACTAAAAGCATGGATTCTGATCCATCTTTGCATAAAAGTGGTTGTTTATATAAGCTCTGGTCATAATCATGGATTATTTTGTTTTTACTACTGCAGAAGTCAAAATAGAAAGTTTTTTTGCACGTGAAGTCCAGAGCATATACCATTCCTTGAAAAGAAAATTATGCTGATAATGGGTCTACACAGATATTCTCATAAGCCTGTGCCAACTGAATTCATCCCAGCTACGCCGTATCACCAAACAAAGTAATTCCAAACTAGTACTTAGAAAAAGATTTCACGTATTCTGCAGAATTCTGATTTTCCATTTCAATAATTATTTCACTTTCTTACACATGGCCAGCCATAAATTTTATGAGTTGTGTTCCTATGCCTACCTTTATGGACAGAAAGGCTTTGAGCAGGGGTCCGTACAGGGTTATCTGGGAATCTGGGGAGAGTTCCAGTTCCACGTGCAGCTTATCTGGGGGCAGCTCAGAAGGGTCAAGGGGAAGGCGGGTTGAAGCTGTGGGAGATGAAATCACACTGTCGGCTGGTTTCTGCGATGGTCTTAGCACAGATAACATTGTTTCTTCCATTTCTGACACTTTGGAGCAAAATAAAGAGGAAAAACAGATTTTGATTACAAGTTAGGCTTCTGATGGTCAAAATTCTGTATTAAATACACAATGTTTCGCATCTTTTTAATTTGGATTGCATAATTATGTTAATATGGCTATGCTACAGAACTTGTTTCTCATATCTAGTAACTATGGGAAGACATGAAAATAAAGAATACTTTACTCCATGTTAATTAAGCAAGAGAAAAAAATATTCAATTTATTTGTCTTGCTTTTCAAGTTAAACAAAGACATGCTTTCATTTCAGTGCAGCAGGTTTCCCACAACCACATAGCTACTGCAGAATAAACAGAAGTGAATAAACGGGAAAATTGCAAAAGTTGTATTAAAACCCCATTCTGAACCAGTAGCTCTGTAGGCCAAAACTTCCTCTCAAACGATTCAATTACTCTAGTCACAAAAGAGTTTGAAAATTCAAATCGTATTTCCTATCCCTTCTTTTTATTTGGAGTTAGGGAGAAGAAAGCACTTTGTTTTTTTTAAGTGAAGAAAAGTGACGAGAAGGAAGTGAATAACTGGAAGTGCTTTGGAGATGTAAAACGATTGCTGGGAAGCAAAGAACTTTATGGGAAAACCCTGTAAAAATGATGCTCCAGATGAAGTAAGATTCCAGGTGCCAGTTTAACTGGAAGAACCAGCACGTTCAGAACGACAGTGAATATACACCTGTAGCCAGCAAACCATCCAGGCTTTCATTTACCATTCTTGCCTCCAATGGTTGCCTCGTGCTTGCACTGTGTTATGTGTTACGAATTAGGTAAATGACCACTTTTTTGAAAGCTGCATCTCTAGTAATGCAACATAATTGTTTCTCACAGAGGTAAAGAGTTCTAGTGATTGACACAAAATAAATAAAACAGAAGAGTTGCTACTGTAACAAAGACATTCTATCAGCATCACAGATTAGAAGGGGGGACAGGAGACGACTGTGCTGGATTATTGATTGAAGAAAGCTGCAGACAAGATTACCCCTGTATGTACAAACTTGCCAATGCAGGTTCAGTTGCTACGATTACCAGTAAATGTTTTCAAATTTCAAGTATGCACATTTGACACAAACTGATAGTCTCACAAGAGCACTTAAGGAACATCTGCAGGATGAATCTTACTTTTTCTGCTTCATCCTCTAAAAGTGGAGTTCTTTCAGATTTGAATTGTTGGAACTCAAAACTTAAAAACACTACCCAGCATGTCTTCTAACACCTGCTGATTGAGGTCTATTCAAATTAGCCCTTGTTATTCATTTAGTACCTCTCCTTCATTGGTTCTGCTTCCACCATCTCAACCTGAAAGGCTTTTATTTTATCTCAGAACTTCCTGTATACCTCCCTTTGCATTTAAAATAACTTACTTTTATCTCTGTGTTTAAGCATTTTATAACCTTATGTAAGGCACATACCTATAGAATATATCTTATACAGAAATATTGTTTAGACATTTAAAATTTTAAAATTCTTATTTAGAAATTAGTGTTAGACTGACCAGGCAACACTTGTATCTGATGGCCATGGCTCACTTCAACCGTGCTAGCTACAATGAAATCTCAGAGTGTCGTATCCATAAAGGAAAGACAATGTTATTATATTTCATATATAATGCATTTAAATCTTAAGACAACATCACAACATCCAAAGAAAAAAAGCTTAGAAAGGCTACGGAACATGATACTGCCAAAAATGTTGTACTTCATATTTAATATACCAAGTGATATTTTATGTCATGCAACAACCCATTTAAGAGATCCACTTTGCTAAGGACAAGGAGAATTGAACTTCAGACAGTATCCTCTTTCTACACAGCGAACTGGGACACTTTCTGAAATTTTGCATCATGAGATGTTGTCAGTTTTTAAATCAAAACTGGTGCATTCTAAAGATTAGCATGTTCCCACGTGACATAAAATAGTAGTTCAGTTCAAAATTAATTTCTGCAAATTTAAGCAGTTTGATCCAACAAAGTCACAGCTGTTCCTGAAATGAAACATGTTAACAAGAAAAAAAATGAAGTGACACTTACAGGATTGTTTTAACTGCTCATCTGCCTTTTGAGGATAAATCGGGTGCCATGAGTAGTCAATTGTAAACACAACACTCGGGACCGTCCAGCATTCAACCCATCCAGCCCTTTCAAAAGGAAACATCACACTTTTATTAAATATATTCCATGAACATATGAGGTTGCTTTCATCACAAACAAAACAAGCAAATAAGAAGAGATAATATAAAAACCAGAAACATTTATCACAATGAAACTCACTCTTCTTGGGTAATGTTCCTCCATTTGGGTTTGCCCGTTTTCTGACCACTTTGACATTCGGCAGACATACAAGATTCAGGATTCATTTTATTAGGCTGACAATCTTTCACCAACATGAAAAGGGAATATTTACTAGGATGACAATCTGGTAGGTACAAATGAAGATCAACATCTTCTCCCTAAAATCAAACATTAGTAACAGGGAAGTTAACTTATGTATAATGCTCATGCTATTTGCACCTTGATATGCGCCATCATCTTCACTTTACAGGCAAAGTGAGACAAGAAATCTCAATTTTGACATGTGATTGCTGACCACAGCTCCCACCAATTTCTAGTACATTCCCAAGAGCTCTGTTGTTCTGAACAGTTACAAGCCCAGTAATTTGTACATAACAACACACCACACCAACCTGTAAAACACAGGGGCGTGGCTTTCAGTGATTCCCATTTTGTTGTTCAAGCCATATTGCAAAAGTTAAGTGACTGGCCCAAGGCTACCCTATATCTCAACTAAACCATACTTATTAAAAAAAAAAAAAGATAAAACATTTCTTTCTGTGCTATCAAATTATACAGAATTACCAACATCACCATCAACTAGTTTTTTATTTTTAGTAGCAGTAGATTGCTTCTATTTTAGGGAAGACAAGAAGTACAGTCTTTCAAAGAATTAGCTGCATCTGTTAAAAACACTTTATCAACATTACTTATTCTACAGAAACTCTTAGAAATCTGGAAGATTACGTTCCAAAATGGTTTGGGGGGTACTCACTCCAGTATTTGATTTTTATCTTTGAACATATATTAGATTTCACATTTTCTAAATAACTGGAAACAGACTCAAGTGATGAAATACATACACATTATGTATTCATACACAGTCTAAACATATATAGTAAATATACATACTAAATGTGTGTATATGTGTATGTATGAAGCATATGTGTATATATATTCTTAAAATATATTTTTATTTGTATATATATATCTGTATGTATAAATTAAAACAGCCTATGATTGGATGCTTCATATAAGCAACAGAAGCCATTTACCTCTGGGTTACTTAAAGAAACTTCTACGAACTGCAAGTGAAAGAGAGTACTTTGCTTTCGGGAAGGACATTGTTGCAGATTTCCTGACTGAAGAAGGTAGGGAAATTATCTCACATTTAGAAGAAAAAAGGGGCAAGAGGGGAAAAACTTACCTTTAAAGAGAATCTAGTATTGCATGTAGTTGGAACAAAGTCAGTGAAAGGCAGAGAGAAAACAATGTTCAATGTTTCTCCACAAGCTGCTAAATAAACTGGGAGAGAAGAAAAATAAACAAAAATCTGTCAAAATTACTCCTTATTTTGTTCTTAGACAAATTATCAAACATACAGGTAAAAATAACAAAAATATTCAAGAACTCATGACATAGGAAATCACCATTGTGATACTGCGCATTTAGAGTAGATAGTACTCAATTATTCTGAAACTATTTAATCCCTACAGCTTGTCCTTTGTACAAAGACACCGTAATTCAGCACGGTAAAATTGCAAGCAGACAATAAAAACAACTGTAACTAATATCTTACAACTTTATTGCTATTGCTGCTACATACTGTATTTTGGGCAAGAAAACACACACTGAAAGTTCTTCAGGCTTCTAATAAAGAAGAGAACGTTATTTTTAACTAGAACACAACTGCATGATTTTTATTCCACCACGTATAAACCAAACTGCACATTAAACAAAGTTTTGCCTTTCTGAAATGTACTTCTTAGTTTTGCCTAGAATTTAGCAATGTTATCTCCTATTCTGAAATAAACAGGAAACAAACATTTCTACTTATATGGAGTTCAAATGGTATTTTTCCAATATAACTTAAAAAAATTATTCCGAGGTGAATGTTTTTAGTTAGCTTACTGACTGTATGTCAAGACCTCACGGTTGCCCTCTGCAAACTGTTGAACTAAATCAAAGACTCAAAGGGTCTTGAAAAATGAATGCTAAAACACGATCTAGAACTGCACTCTCCCCAAAGAAGGTATGCATTTCTACAAAGTTAGAACTTACAACAGTTTTTAGGATGATTTATGCACATCAACAGCAGCAAAATGGGTAGTTTTCACTGAACACACATTTTTCTAGTAAAAATGTTATAATTCTTCTACTCTTGCCATATATATACTCTATATTTAGTACATATTTTTTGTAGTATGTCCTCTTCTTCCAAATTAAAAAAAGTGATCTCACCATTTTCTTGTTGTTTGGTGGAACAGTCAATCCAGTTGTGTTGATTTGCTGCCCAAATCATTTCAAATTGATGGAACATGACTTTGAAGTTCCACATATAAGGAACAAATGAAAAAATATCAGGTGCACTATCGCTGGACCAGTCTTGGATCAAATCTAAACCCACATAAAGTAATAAAAGCACGTTAGTAGCAATCAGGTGAGAGATTTCTTCCTTTAAGGTTTTGTTTTTTTCAGAAATTGTAAATCTTAACTGTTTGCTCCTTTACAGAAAAAGGAAAATGAGGACAATAAACAGGACCCATTTCTCAGGCAGATATTCCACAAATACTTGCTGTGAGTCTATCTCCCATTTCTCACCTGCTTTTTAAGTCGGGAAGCCACAGGTTTGGTTAAGTTTTCAAGTTTAGTTTTGTTCCGTAGCAAAGTTACACATTGACCTAAAAGCACTGGACTACCAACTGCTTTCCTTTGGTTTCCCACTCTGGTACTCTGTCTACATTAGTAATATTTTACAATGCAGCAAAACAGTTTTGTTGTAGAAGTTCAGGTTTGCTCTGAATAGATTGGTGGTCTGTGCTGCGTACTGCAGCACTATACAGGTAATGGCTCCAGCCTCACTAGGAGGATAACTTTATTAGCATGGCACTGTGCCCACACTAATTAATCCTTCCTCCCAGCAGGGTTAATTAGCCCAGGAAGTGCCACATTGATGGGGCTATATTCTTTCCATTACTGCAGCTGGAACCTTCAGCAACAGTTTGGTGATGCTGTATCACATTGTACTGCCTTGTGTGCATGTATTCTTCTTCACAGCCAAAATCCTAAGGAGCAAATTACATTCCCTCACCATCTGCCAGCACCAGGGACACAACCTAAAGCCTAAGTAGTTGAAAATCAGTCAGCCAAAGAGATAGATATCAGAGAAATCACCACCCTACATAACAAATATTAAACAAATCAATAGCTCTGACAGCAATAAATTCATCTGATATTTAAGGTGACTTAACATAAAGACCAAATTTAGTTTAGATGTTAGAAAATGAAATTATTTGATATCTCAAATATAAGAATATCACATACGTAGACACTTACAGGCAAACAGAAACATCAGGAACTTTGTCCTCAGCAACAATTTGTTGCCTGAAATATGTGAAATTGGAGTACCTTTGTACTTGTACCTTGTACACTTTTGCAAATTTTGAAAAGAGATGGTAAAGAAAGAGTATTTAATCTGATACGCAACTTATTTAATAAAAACGTTACCTGTAAAGAAGCTTTTCTGAGCAAAGATAAAATGATAGGTTGCTTTATAAACTTCAAGTTCGCATTGCCATGTCTGTGGCATGTTCCATATCCGGGGATAGCTGGCATTAATATGAAACTGTGAACAAGATATTAAAGCATCAGAATTACTTGAAAAGATGACAATGCTTCACCCAGTAGCTCAGCGGTTTTCACATATGTACTCTGCTGAATAATTAAAACTGTTTTCCTGCTGGGATGAACAGAAGGACTCTCCAGTTCCTTAATAATCTAATCTCTCTCTGTATTTGAAGGTCAAGTGTTAGTGTATTCATTTATTTGGAAAGGTATACTATGAACTTCTGATACTGTTGCAGTAGACATACCAAGCAATTTATAAACCAAAGTTTTCATTAAAGGGATCACTTTTCACAATACACTAAAGATAAAATCCCTCAGAATATAATATTTTTCAACCATTGATATGATGCTCAAATTTAAGCATTAAAATCATAACTCTAAGAAAGTCATTTAAAAACCAGTGAGAACAGTAATCTACAGAATTACAGTATTGCAGAAGTGAAATACTAGGCAAACAAAAGAATAACGCAGTATTAAATCTGTCTCGAGTAGTTTAAGTACTCTGAAGTAATTTTAAGTACTTATGCACTCACATTTGGCAGCACAGCTAGCAAGTGTAGTCATTTATTAAGGTAAAGCCCATATGAACACATGGCTACACAGTAAATGAGGCAAGATTTGTAAATGGTACTCCAGTCTCTCCACTGCTTTCAAAACACATAACTCTGCATATAAATTATTTAAGTCACTGAAAGTTACACACGTGCATAGTTATGTGTGCATATAAGTTCCTTATATGGAGAGGTCTCGCAAAACACATTCAAAAGGCATATTTCTGTATTGTTTAAGAACCTAAAGAACCACTCCACAGTTAAATTAATATGTTCTTTATTAAAAAATGGTTTAGATACTGAAGCTTTGCACTTATTAATGCAAACTTACAGCTAGCATTTCAGCTTCTAAGAGAGTCCGGTACTGCATACTGCTGGTGGCATCCACATGTAGAAGCTGCCCTTTAATTGTAGGTGAATAGCCTAGCAAACAAAAGATAAAACATAATGACTCAAACATAAAAGTTACACAAATATTTAAATAATTTTCACCAGTTATTTCAGCAGTCCACTAACAATGGAAATTAGTACTATAATAATTCTGTCCTCTCATGTTTGTCAGTGAAAAGCTTAACATGTTCTGCCTTCATGCAGGAAAGATGACAGAAGTTTTCTTGCTGAGTCTGGAAACACTCAGGTTCTGGAGATCTTTAAGTTGCAGAATAAAACTCAAATATGCCAGAATGAATAAAGAGAAAAAATTTACCAAAGGCCTTCAAACGAGCCAACAAGATGAGTAAATGCAAGGAACATACCCACAACTTTGTATTTATCTCCACTTCACCTTGGATTTTGGAGGTTGTTTTGTTTAAATAAACTACTATTAAAATAGTTTCATAATGCATTTCTCAGCACGATTCAACTACTACACTCATCCTACTGAAGATGTCTTCCTGCTTTCAGTTGACAATATATCTGTAATATGCTTCAATACACACACAGTTAAATGATACACTGTCTAGTAGTTAAGGAATTTGTGTTTCCTAATCTAAAGAAAACATGGAAGTAACCACTATTTAAATACATACATGCTTTAATATCTTGCAATGAAAAGTACAAGCAAACACTTTTTGCTCCTTTACAAAAGAATATACTACTCAAAGTCACAAAGGAAAAACACTACAAGACATTCACACACACAGGCATTAAGAAAAATGCTCAGGAAAAACATTAGGAAAACAATTAAGTTTAGCCTTAACTCACCATTTTCACCCACTGTCATGGGAATATTTATTTCCAAATACGATCCTGCACCAACGTTTACATGTACAGCATTAGTTTCCTGTATTGCAAGAAAGTAAAAAGGTCCAAACATTATTTCTTGGCTCAGCACATCAACCAGTGTACCTCATGCCTCTGGCTACCGTTATCCACACCTGGACTGAGACACCGGATGACTGAAGTCTTTCTAGCCTTCAGAAAAATTACTAATGAACTATCTATGAGCAGTGATATCAAATAATGTAAGTTTTAGGCTTAACATACTGTCTTAGGTCCACAAATACAAACAGCGTAAGAGGGCAAATGAATATATATTTCTAACAGTACACTTTCTACCTTTTTCAGTCACAAAAAAGAAAAAAAGGAAGAAACCAGGTATACAATCAAGTCACACTACATCCCATTCATAACAGCAGCAACAAGGGAAAGAAAAATCCAAATCCCTACATATATGCATCTTTTTTCCCTTCGCTATCATCTCTCAATTAATATTTGATACTCGTCCAATATCAGAAAAAATTATCTTTTCATCATGGTGAGCATCACTGTAATGAAAACTTGCACAGGAAATGTCCAGAATATGAGTTCCCAAGACTGCAGGAGCTGTCACGGCTTAAGATGTAGCTTTAAGGCTTAAAAGAAACTTTAAATAAACCAACAAATATTAATGCCTCTTGGCCAGTATTTCTCTTTGAAGGGTTTATCCATGATTATGGAAAGCTAAAACAAAAATCTCCTAGCTTTTAAAACCAATGTTCTATAAGAAACACCCAAAACAAGTAAAAATACAACCAAAAAGCACAGTGTAATCAAAGTAGACAAATTATTTTCTAGATAAGTTTGCATTATTTACCCTGTTTTTGGTAAAAAGCAAATCAATGGTGGCATCTGCAATAATATTCATTCGCAGTTCAAAAGCAAGGATCTGTCTTGGTTTCCCAGGCTGGGCAATTTCTGAGACTTTCATAACTTGGTAGTCTGGTGGGAAGAAAAACTTCCACAAGCAATCCCTAGTGAGGAAGACAGAAGGGAAAAAAAAAAAGAAAAAAAAGAAGAGAGTTGTTTATTCACAGAAGAAATATATATCTATTTATACATATTTATGCATCCATTTGGTTCACTTAATTGTTTTCCAGTTAGCTGAGTCGTTAGACAACCACTGGATGCGATAAGAAAGAATGTTTGTTTCAAGTCTTCATCATAGATGCCTTCCAACTCATTACTGAAATCTCCCGAAGAAGTGACTTTTGGATAAAAGCCATAAATGGACAGATCATAAATGATTCAGAAAAAAAATATTTTCATTTAGATGGCAAACAAGCTATGTTTTTCTTCTTATTCGTAATCTTTGGTTTACAAATCTGCTACAAAAACATAGTAGGAAGCAATCTGTTTATTCCTCAGTTTGTGCATAAATAATTGATGTAACGCCCAAAAATAAACAAAATAAAAAACTTTAGGACCTCAGAATGGGAGTCAAATGAAGCCTACATTTCTACAGACTCGTATCTGAACATGCAACTACATGAAATGGAAGCCACAGTGATGAAGCACAGACAGCATAGCTTATATAGGTCTCAAGGGGCTGGAAGTAAGTGTTTAAGGGAGGTAGCAGTTTCCTGAACCCAGCACCTGACCACTATAGCAGCTTAAAAGCAAAAAAACCCAACAACAAAACCTTCACAACACACACTGTCAAAAGCTTGGGGAAACCCAAGATTTTACTGTATGGTGTACTAAAGATCTGTATTTGCAGAAGTCCTTATATGAATTTAGAGTGCAAATCAGCGGTGCAACTCCTACAGATTTGTGCTTCAAAAACTTTCAGAATTGTTCCAAATGTCTATATTCTATTTATGGCATGATGCAAAAGTGTTCCCAGGTATGTATCTATAAACTCTATGGATGCTGCATAGGCACCAAACTGCCTTCCATTTAGCCAGTTAAAATTATAAAAAGCATACCATCATAGAGCAAGCGTTCTTGGTGGTGTTAAAAATATCATTAATGATTCACTGACTTTGTGCTCCTAGCAAAGCACTATTCTAGACATTGGCATTTTCTCTTAAATTCTCTAAGACACTGTCATATCTAATGACTGCTCTTAGGAGTGTGAGGATGGGGGACCAAAGAGACAGTTAATCTTAACAGTTTCACAGGAGAATTAATGGAGGCCAAGAGAAGTATCAATCTGTAATTAATAAGGGAAAAGAGGGAAAGCACTGATTACGTCACTTTTACTTAATAGTCTTTTACTCTCTAAAAAATTCTATTGTCTCCACCAGAAACTGATGCACAAAACATCGAGGGCTAAGTAAAGAACAGTGGTAGAGTTCTGGCCTAATATTTTGTCACTAAAATATCTAAAGAATAAATACTTCGGAGACCACATTAGGCTGTTGATTTTCCCAGGCAGGGATAAGTGGTTCCCCCTCATTATTTTCATAGCTAGATTTGTACTTCACTAATTTTTTCCTCATCAACATGCAGTGTATTCTCATCCATGAGGTAACAGGAGCTTGACAAGTCTAAGGATAACCAATTAAAAGGTTAAACCCTTACGAATATAACACTTGATAAATAGTAAAACTACTTTGCTCACAAAAAATAGGAACATAATTTATTAATTTAATAATAAAAAAATCACTGAATGATCCTAACTTTGGAAGCCTAACAAGATAAAAGCCAATGAATTTACTAATACTGAACCATTGTGGCAGGACTCTTTTTTTTTAGATTGCCTAGTCTAATTCCTACTTTACGTTTTCTCAAGAATAACAGATACTAAAGATTAAAGCTGAAGCTGTAAATCATGATAATACCTTTGCCTATCAGCCCAAGGTCCATAGTTGAAGTCTGTTCCTTTTCCACAAACGATGTCCAAACCCCAGCACGGTGGCAGATCCTGTAATTTGCTGTCTTCGTTGTTTGTTTCTCCATCATTACTTTCCTCCGTCTCCTCTGGTACAAGACCTATATTATAGAATATAATAAATAGATTATTAAACGAAGCTGCTTCAAATTAACATGAAACAATGTTTCCTAAGCACAGGAAAATTAAAGTGTCCTGATGTCAGTTTTATTTGAGACCACTACGTTACATAAATATCGAGCCACAATACAATGCAGACTCCCAGGGGAAGGGCAAGAATATGACCAAAAATCCTCAGGATTTTCTGAAGCACTGCTCACTGATGTCAGTGAAATGCTGACATATACAGCAGTTTTATCTCTTAAGTATGCTTTTTACCAATACAGGCTTTCATACCTCCACATTCAGTTACAAATCAGGTTTTGAAACAAATAAGATTTATTTAAAATAACTTCTACAGGCAATGCAAGCAAATAATAAGGAAGACTTACTACAGTAGACCCAGAGTTACTAGTAAAAATTCAAGTAGCCATTCAGCAGCAACTCAAAATTGCTACCTACCCTACACTAGTATACATCATTATTGAACATGTTACCTTTGTTCAAGATTCAGGCAATATTTTAAGTGGAGTCAGAGCAAAAGCTTTTGCAGACCAAAAGAACTCCAGCAAAATGGTAATATAACACACTGAATTTAAAGTGAAAAAGACAGACACCGCAATATTCAGGAATCGATGCATCAAATCAACTTCCCAAAAGACCAGTAGGTATTGACTAGAAGTTGTTTCCTCTCCTGAAATACTTTTGGAAACTTACATCATTTAGGTCTACAGCTTAAAACAGAACTTGTTTCAAGAACAAATATCAAGAGTAATTGCTTCCATGCATGACTTGCAGAAGGCACTGCAGACAGAGTACATATAAATATATAAAACTATTCACTGATAAACGTTTGTTCTACGTGTACAGTTATTTTATCTATGGAACTCCCCAGGCCTCTTACATGAAACAGTCTAGAAGTTGACAACAACCATTAAAAGAAAAGCAGCTCAAAATTTCACTCCCTTCTAAATATGAAACATGTGAAGTCTCTCCTATTTGTTTCAGAAAAAATAACTTATGAACTTAAAAGCATTCACAAACGTATTTATGAAGGCTTTTATTGGCTCCAAAACATTACACTCTTTCAGCACAGAAATTGTTCCGCATGTCCAGCAAGTCCAGACAACTAAATTAACAAATAGCCTCCAAATCCCTTAAAATTTTATCTTTGTATTGAAAAGAAGGTACCTGGTTCGTCCATATAGTAATAGATATCAACATCATTGGACTGCATTACAACAAAACCTTCACCCATCAGCCTCGGTGGTCTGTAATGGGAAAGAGTGCAAAGGTAAAGATTAAAAAGCAATGCACTGAGATTAATCTTTATGAATTCAAGTTATTTTAAATGCAACATATTAAGCAGAATAGAAGAGATTACATAGGTCAGGCTCACTTGTAGCCTGTATGTACTACATATTTAACCACAGAATCATCAATAAAACTGCTATCTGTATCAAGCAAGCCAACAGTGGAGATACACTGCATGGAGCACCTGACCAGGAAGATTTTGTGGGCAAGACTCAAGTTTGATGTGATCCCAAGACACCAGCCCTGCACGTCTGTGCTGGTCTTGCCAGCAGCCTGACTGCAGGCTCCCTGCAAGAGCCACAGGCTGCCTTATCTACCAGGCATCGGGCTCCTGACATTAGCAGAAGGTGGACGGAATAGACAGAAGTGCCTGGGCTGTTTGGAAGCTAAATTTGAAGTGCAGGTTCTAACTTCAGTTCCTGTCTTTCCCTCCCTATCGTGCTGTGATTACTGGTCTATCTGCTACCTTGGACTAAAAGAGCTTCTGAAAATAAACACTGAATGTTCAAGTCTACCTGGTCCCAAGTCTCCTATCAAACAGACAACTGTCATGTTGCTAGCCTATGTCTACCCTGATTTGCAAAAAAGACTTGATCATTATGTTATGATTATTATTACATAAAGTAACTTAAATGTTTAGTTAACTCAAGCATGAAAATACCAGGTTCCTCTCCACAAAGACATTTCTCAGGTATTATAAACCACAACCAACTACCAAAGTTTTACTTTCAATGTTTCTTTACATCGAGTTCCTTTCTCCTTGTCCTACATCATTCTTTCACTTGCTAATTGTTTTCTTACTAAAATAGCACTCTAAACCAAAGGGACAGGACATCTTCAGTAATTAGACCATTAGTTAAGAAAAAAAAAAAGGCTGTTGTTCCTTAATAACATTTCCCTCAATATAAAAGGATGTGAGTGATGAAACTAATACACGAAACACTTCTCCTAACACCACTATATTGGTATATTAGAATCTCTTTCTTACAGTGTTACCACATGTTAATTTACATAATATTACATTTTATAGTAGTAATAATATTATAATGTGAAAATTCTAGTTTTAATGCGAAAGACATTTTTGCCACTTTTCTAAATTTCCACCTCTTAAGACAAAAAGAAAATTCCAGTAACAGAAATACAAGGCCTAAGAGTGTGAAGCACACTGCTCGTTTCACCACAGCTCAAGCTCAGGAAAGCTTGGAAAATAAGTAAGATGGCAGATGCAGATTCCATATACTGCCAGAAAGCAACACAGCAGTAACCTTAAAATCAATTTTATTTTGAGACTAACGACAGCAGTGAAAAATGAAATACTTTCTATTCACTCCCAGTTTTCCAATTATTATTTTTTTCTGTCCCAAAATGAATTGCCCTCCCCAGGAGATGCAAATAGAGCAAGATGTGAAAAAAATTGTTTAGTGGTTCAGGAACAGAAGTGGGAAGGAAAGCATTTAGAGATATATAAATAGTAGTTCATGGGAAGAACGCGTTTTATTCTGCCCACACTCCTCAATAGGCACACACAGGTCAGCAAGACTGGGAAGAGCATGGTGGCACAGCAGCGTGAGTTATATTTTTTTTTTTAATAGCAATGAATTCTACAATCAGTGTTCACTGTAGAGCCATGAAAAAAAAAAAAAAAAAAGAAAAAAAAAAACCCACAACAGTACTGCTTCTTTAGCTGTATTCTCAGCTTAAAGTGCACATGAAACTACCTCCACAGAAAATGGGAGAGGAAGTGCCTAATGAGGCCACCCAACCCACCCTCAGCAGGAATAATTACACCTTACTGGACTTAGCTGATGGAGGTGGCAGAACCTTAGAAACCTCACCACAGGCCATTTGCAAAATCAAATTAGACAACGGCAATGAATGATAATGAGATTATCATCACCATTAAAAAGTATTTCCTAATATCTATCCTAAACTTCCACTTTGAGCCTGCTGACTTAGTCACTGCTCTGCAAACTTGTTCTGCTTTGATCTGCTTTTCCTAGCATGACCTTTTTTTTTTTTCCCCTTGAGTTTTGGAGGATTTATTTGCAAAAAGCGATGGAGGCGTTGAGATACCCGTTCATAACATAAGAAGACAGTTTTCAAGATGGGGTTTTGACGCTTTTATCGATTAGTCAGTCTGTTACAAATTTCATCAAGTCACTTAGGTGTCTTTTAGACATGCATTGCCCGTAGGAATTTCTGAAAGTTAAGAGAATCAGCTTAATTTTTAAGCCAAAGAAGCATAAGAGGGCAGGCTCTAAAGATTTGAACATTCCCATTTTCAGTGAACTGGGTCATTTGTTGAATCTACCCAGTAAATTAGGGCACATTTTCTGCACACATGCCATCCTTCAGCCATCAGGAGCTACAGGGATGGTAACAGCATAAAAAGAAAATACTTAGCAGAAGCAGGAGAAAAAGCTAATAGTTTGAGTATCTTAATCTTATTTTATTTAATCTTGTTTGTTTTCAATATTAGTTGGAGAAATTTCTTCTGTCATCATGTTGGAAGAGCAAGATTCTCTACACATCCACAGAATGTTCTTTGGAAACACATAAAGGCATATTATAGACAGCAGTATTTGGCTGATACAAAGCCAATTAAGGTACAGTCAAATGATGCACGGCTTACTTCCAAACATCTTAATTCATTTTCTGGATATTGTTGCTTCGGAGATATAAAATACATGTAATCTTTTTACATGAACCCATACACACAATTGTCCAGGGATAGTATACATTATTTATTTTTTGTTGAGCAAATAACGCCTGTGAAAGACTCTAAAATTTAGCATTTTTGTCCAAATTATCTGTTGAATATATGACATTGTAAGCATTAAATAAGATAATACAGAAAATTCTGGCTATGATGTCCATACCATATGGATCAGGGATGTTAATATGGTATGCACATAAAGTATACCATTTAACATTGCTGGTTAAAGTATAATAAAACAAGAATCCTAGTGTCAAGCCATTTCATAAAGGAGCCCTTTCCTTTGTTTGACTTATTATTACCTTTCAGTTTGTCAAAGCTGCATAACCCTGCTTATGCGCAAACAGGTAAAAGAATCAGTGATCTGTCTTCAAGAGATAACATGATTTCTACTATAGCAAGAATTGTGCAACTTTTGCCCATTTTTACAAGGTATTTTCTAAACTATATGCGAGTCAGCTCTACAGAAGTCAACACCTTAAACTTTGCATTTATCCCAGAAATTTAGTGCTGTCAAAGCCTGCGTACAGCTATAGTACCTGAGTGAAGGAAAATAAAAGCTGAATGCAGGATGTCCCATCTCTGGAGGTGCTCAGGGCCAGGCTGGATGGGGCTCTGAGCAAGCTGGTGTAGTGGAAGATACCCCTGCCCATGGCAGTGGGGTTGACCTTTAAATGTCCCTTCCAACTCAAACTATTCTATGATTCTGTGATGAATCATATTGCAGAACACACCAAAAAAAAAACCAACCCAAAAACTACGATGAGACAGAAAAACAGTACTTTTCTCCATAGATAAAATAATTTCAAAGATCCAACATTTAAAACCTTCAGAGTGGTAAAAATGCCAACTGTCTAAACACACTAAGAAAAATTAAGCCAGAGAAAAGCAACCAATGTTCTCTTCTTCATTTTCTTAAAATAAATAATAAAATAATGCAGAAACAAAAATACCCCAAACTTACTCATCATTTTGAAGACCAACATATCTTGGACTTGGAACCAGCATGACTCTAACATTTTCCAATTTTCCTTTCACGATGTGCATAAACTGATCAAGGTGGCTCGAAGGTGGTTTTGTGGTATATGTCAAAAAAGCATCATCAAAGTTAATACAAAGTGTTTGTGGCTGATAATGATTCCCAAATGCCAAGCGACCCTAAATGAAACGAAAAAGCAATTACTCATTATACACTGCTCTTTTACATATAATTATATATAATTTCCCTATAACAATATATTTTAACCAGCCATATGTAAATAAAGACCATGGACAAAAATCTTGGCCATATTCTGTGCATATCTAAAAATACTACCTTGTACATTAAACTCTCAGTATTCTATCTCCTACCACCTCTATATCAGTTTTCCTGTTTTTTGCGGGGGGAGGAAACATCAACTTTTAAGGAATGTGTCCAAATATCCCTATTAAAAGATGCAAGGAAGAAAAGAACAAAGAAGAAAAAAAAAACTGAAACTCACTTCTCAAAAACCCAACACACCACACATTGTACAACACCCATTACCTAGCTTAATTTTCTTGGTGATATTCTTGAAATAATTAAAAGTCTAAGAGACAAGTATTTCCCACAACAGAGAAAATAGCTATCAGCACCAGCAGGATTTGTGCCCGTGTCACGGGAGTGCTGGTGGTGCCATTTAAAAACTTTTTTAAAGCACTAAGAAGAACAAAAAAAACTCAAAAGGAACGTATAAGAAAACTGAATGGCAAACCAGATTTTTAAGCGTATACTGCTAAATATTTTCATTATCAGGGTCTTTTCACTTACTGTGCTCACGTTGACTTTAATGACTGGAATAAGCGATCTCCATGAAGAAGAAGGGTCTTGAGATTCTGTTTTTACTTTAACACTACGGGAAAAAATGGGGTTTATTATTTTATCTTTTCCACTGAACAGCTAACCAACCTTTTCTTCTAGGAGTCTAGTGCACAAACCTCAGGGAACACTCCTTCCCACAAGGGTGCCTCCTCTAAGGGACCTGCTAGATGACTACTGCAGACTCCTCCACAGCCTGGAAGACCAGCCCAAAGCACACACAGCTACGTCTTGGGTGCTTGTATACTGAGCTGACACAGGCAGAAAATAAGCATGTCATGTTTAACCCAGAGCAATAGATCTTAAATAGTTCAATACATTAGTTCCTTAGGGGAACCTGGCCTGTTCTAAACATTCCTATTTAGGTGTGGGATTTTTCATTTCCCAAGACACATCCTCTCCAAAGGCAGAAGTCCTTCCTGCACCTGTCAATAAGGGCCTAAGATGAAAACACAAAGAGCCTGGCTTGGAGGCACAGCCCTTCCCCAAACTCAGAGCTGCCACAGCATCCTGCAGCTGCCCACTATGTAATTTAGTTACATGTACTGGTCTGGCCAACAGCAGTGGAAGGACTCAAGTCTCATTAGATCTTCTCTGCTCCTGCCAATAAATCAGTCTGATGTGATTCTGCCCAATGAGAGCAGCCTTATTGAACGTTGAACTCCACTACACATAAGCCTTGCCAAAGAACTCCTTATAGACCTGCACCATGTTTTCTGGGCTACCCCAAAAAGAGGAATAAAATAAAAAAAGGTTCGCGTAGCTATACACAAACACACACCCCTAAAAAGAAATTTGTGAAACCAGTCTAAGCTTAAAGCTCAAAAACCAAGTCAGTCCTCCCAACACCACACAGATCCTCACATTTTGTCTACTCAATAAGCAGCTATTACTTCTACCAAGCAATACCATTATTATTCTGCAAGCATAACCCTCTTTGACACATGCTCCCTTTCCACAGTGTGCTTCAAATAGATTTTTCAACCTGTCTCTGATCATTAAACAAAGAGTGTTTGGTTTGTTTCATTGTGATTTTTAGTTATTATGGTAGGAAGTCTGAGGAAAGGAAAAAGATTTAGACTGTCAAGCTTGTCAATGCAATTTCTCTCTCAGCTGTGCTTCAACCATTTGGCCTCCAGAGCACATGTTAACAAAACATTACCCAATTAGTTCAGCACTTTGCGGAACAAAGCATCAACAAAATAGCAAAATGAATAATAATTTACCTTTCAAGATTGGTATGTGTTCTCTGCCTCCCGTTCACTTGTGCTTTTTCATCATCTTTCTTTGCTGGAATTATTGTGGGATCCAAGCCAAATAGTTCTTGAAGTTGTCCATACAGCTCAGAACGGTTGTACACATGAAATTCAAAGTCATTCACCATAATATACAGTCGTGTTTCTGCCTTTGGATCTAAACAAATAGTAGGAGAAGAGTTTCTAATTCTATTTAAACATTTTCTTGCAATATTTACAGTATTTCAAATATGCAGATTTTGCAAAACCAATCTACATGGTAGTGAACAGCTGCTAAAGTACAGATTAAAAAGCAATAAAAAACCTCCACAAAATAATTACACCATTCCAAGCAAATCAGTAAAACTTGGCAAATAAGACAGTTGCATACAAAATATAAAACCTGAAAGGCATTGTGACCCTTGGGTCACAATCTAAAAATAAATCTGTGCAGGAGCTGCGCAAAATGGTAAATGAGGTTTATTTAGTCTCATATGTAAAACCAACCAAACAAAAATCCCTCTTGATGCACAGCACAGAAGCCTTGGTGCCAACTTCTGCTTTTTAGCACAGGTACTTGAGACCAATTCAATCTCAAAAAATAAATGGTTTTCTAGCCAAGCTCTATGGTGCAGCACCCCTGAACTGGGAATAAGCTTTCTTTTACTGAGAAACAGAAAACATTAATAGGCAGAACTAGCAAGAAGCATAGTCATTTTGCATAATTGGTGCAAAATTTCACAAATTTAAAATTTTAACTCTAATATCAGCTTGACTCTGATCCTTAAAAACTAGTTTAACATCTGCTGATCACACACAGAGCTGTTTGTGACATACTTTGACATACTTTTGCCTTAGATAGTTTGGCCTAATTATGTACTTAATGCAAGAAAAAAGCTCACACAATTTCCCCCTAATTACCCAGTTGAAAGAGTGCCCGTTACACATTCACTCTAGAGACCTGAGCTGCTCTAAAACCTGATGTGGCCTAAGTCAAAGAGACTTTTGGAAGCTGAAGCATCAATAGTTATTACAGCAGTCCCAATCTGTCACTCAGGGGGTACAAACTCAGGCAACACTACCCATAGACACTAGAAATTAAAAAGTCAGAGCGAACACTGTTGCTGCTGCGGTCAGGGTCAAGAGAAGAAATGCAGCCGCCCAAAACCCACAGCTTAGAGACACCTGCTTTATTAAATGTACCCTCTTTGCTAACAGATTCATCTGTTCCCTGATGTTATGCATCTGTACAACACTCTGTACAACAACAGCAACCCACCTTTTACCCCTCACATCTAAATTACCAGAAATTTCTGTATCATTATAAAAAAAAAAAAAAAAAATAAAAAAAAGGTACTAAGCCTCCAGAAAGCACTGACATCACAGTTTTCTTGAACAGGAGACAGAAAAAAAGTTAATGAGCCAGTTTCAGTTCCTTCCTGTTTTCATAAAAGCACTATCAAATCTGTTCATTGGTAATGTTAACTTGCATCAATAAGACATAGGCAAAGGATGACATGGACAAAGACACGGATACACAATTGTTCACCTGGGAGATCTCAGTATCATCAAGAACACAAATAAATGTAATTTTTCAATTCCTGGAGGAAAGCATTAGACTTTATTAACTAAATTAAATCATATGCAGTAATTCATTTATTTAAAGGAGATTTACAGAGACAACCATCTCTTTTTCCTAATAACAAAAATAATATTTGACCTCCACACACCAATTTGGTTGCCTGACACTTTTGAAAAAAAAAAAAAGAAAAAAAAAAAGAAAAAGCAACAAGCACATCTGAATATCACATAGTTAAATGATTCAGAGAAGCATGTATGTAGGTCATGTAAAAGTAACTACCAGATTGATAGCAAAACACTGAAGTTTTTTCAATGTTTGTTGGAATCAAGGTGACTAATATAGTCGAGGTTTTGACATTTGGTTCCTACAGAGTTTAATCAAGATGTATTATTTATTTATCATTTTTTCAAACGTTTGTATCACACCTACCCAAACAATTCAACATATACCCACTAAATAAAGCCAAACGGAAACATGAAATAAGTCCCCACTGACAATATAAAGTAAAGGAACTGGCTCTCAAGCAGTGTTTCTCCTTCAAACAGTATCTCTACCACGGGATATGGTTTTACAATATGAAAATTGATAATCTGCTGTGGCACCTAAGCCAAGACATCTGAGTGTCCCCTAGTCACAACAAAATCCTCCAACTTTTGTTCCTAAACCACTTTCATGTCTCAAGTATGTACAAAACCTACTCTCAAATCCCAGTATGGTTTACCTTAGCACTCAAGGCAGGAGAACAACACACATACTTGACTTTTCTATCAAGTTCTTTCAACACTGGTATGACATGCCTAGTACAAACAAGTAATTATTTAAGAGATTATTTCATTCACTTTGTTGACTTTGTTGTCAGACCTATACACCTCTGACCTCCTTGGTTACTTGGATTACTTGTCCACTAATTCTGCCGTCTTAAATGCCAGCAGAAAAGATTAAAGTCTTGCAATACTGCCAAGAAAAACATCGCCATAAAAGACAGACAACTATCTTGATTACATTAAGTTCAATTCATTTTTTCATTCTGTGAGCCACTAGAGAAATATGTCTTAACTAGCAGATGAAGAAAATTCTATAAAAACCTGTTGGACAATAACCTGTGGTTGGAAAAATCTAATCTAGGTTCCACTTTTTTAATTAGTCTTCTTATGGTATAAAGAACTTGACTTGTGTCCTAGCTTAGTAATGCCTGAATAAAAAGAAGTGAGCAACTCTTCCTAAGTCATATCACTATCTTGAACAGTGTCTTGTATTTACCTGCATAATATGTATGCAGTACTCCTACCACTGTCGAGTTGGTACTGACAGAGCAACAGCTGTACAAGCCTGCTGACAAGTCTAAGAGGCTTCACACCAAAGGCCACTTCCAAAGGGGACACGGGGAAAAAAAAGCCCTCCAAAGTTCAATGACCCTCTCAATCAGTGCCCTCCTCAACTGTAGACAGCTGCCATTTCTGGACCTCCTTGAATTAGCAATGGAGCTGTGATGCTTCAAAAGTCACGACAGACAGGACCTGAGACTCATTCAACCAGATTATAAACCTACAAGCGACTAAGCACCCATCACAAGGCTACTTATGTTTTCTCAGTGTTTTCCGCAGATACAATTAATCTCTTGCATCTGGTGTTAATCGTCCTTCCTCAGCCAGAGATAAGGAAGAAAAATAAATGAATTTTTCGCGCTTTCCCACTTCTATGACCACAGATGTCATCAAGACAGAGGGTTATCAAATACTAAAGAACATCCCCTGCCTTAGTGCTTTTGGTAAAATACTGACAGCACGACACAAACTCAAAAAGTAAAATCACTTTCAGAACATAAGAAGTCTCTATTCACCGAAGTTATAAACTTCAATACAGGGTCAATTATGCTGAGACTACAGCAAGTGAAGGCTACTATTAAGGTTAACGGTTTGTCTTAAGAAGGGCTCAAGTCCCTGATAAAGAATCCTGTATTTATTTCATTGTATTGTCTACGCAGATCAGCCAGTTAAAAGAACCCGTACCTTCTGATGATTCAATGTACTTCAGGTACATATTAACAAATCGATTCACATGCATGCGATTGTACAAATGAATTATTTTTCTATAGGCTACCTATAAACTTAAACTTTGAAAACTTTTTGAGAAACCTACCATGCTGCTTCTGCTTAGGGTTGTACATCTTCCACCAGCGAAATATGATAAATCCATCTTGAATTCTAAATCAGATAAAACAGAAGTTAAGAGAGTGATAATCCAAAATCCTGCATGCAGCTGCACGACACGTTGCCTTATGGAGTGCAGAGATCTGCAGTTGCAGTAGTGTACAAGCAATATTAAAGCATTACTGCATAAAGCATACAGTACAATATACAATTACTGCATTAGCTGAAACTTGTCTATAACTCCATATCCATTGCCTTCTCAAGCCTTTCCAAATTTAACAGTAAGAATCAAAATGACAAACTTTTTGCTAGTGTGTGGTTCAAGACATAAATTATTCTCAATTCCAGTAAATAAATGCAAACCGCTTGGCCAAAATTAATCTTCCAGACTTAGAGGGGGAGCATGAGGGACTGAAAGACATTAATAAAACAACATTTCTCCTTCCAACTCTGAAGTGTTTTCTTTTACAAATATTAAGGACAACTAGAATCTTTTCCAGTACTCACTTCCAATTGGTAATGCTCAAACAGCAAATGAGCTAACAAGTCTCTAAGAACGTCTAAGTACTGCTATCAAAAGACTCGGTTTATTTTTAACATTTATAAATATATTCACTGCTTATCTGTAAGACGGCATTTTGATACGTTATTTAGACATATACATTTACTGTATTTGAAATCGCTATTTAGAAGAGCAACTCCATTGGAAATTTGTACCTGATAGACATGTCTTCTGTGATGAAATAGATTTCACGAACCATGACTTTTCCAGACAGCACAGAGAACGAAAAGGAACCTAGTGTGAAAAAAAGCGTTTATCAGACATTAGTCTAAAGTTGTTGATGCTTTACTTTCTAAACAGGAAGAATATAGTATTCAATTATCTGAAATGGGTTTACTGGGTATCTTGAGTTTTCCCTTTGAACACACGCTGACTTTCAGAGGAGAAGGCAAGTCAGAGATTCAGAACATACAAGACAAAAGCAACACAACTCTAAAAGGTGCTGGGTTTGGCACCACCCAGAAATACAACGAAGCCCTGAGAGCCACTAGTCACTCAGGAACACTCAGGTGCCTTGTGATGCTTGTGAAAAGAGTTAGGAAAGCTATTTTGAACACTTGTAGTATCAAGCCATTGTATGCAGGACCATAATTAGCAAAATAAAGATTCCTGACAAAATAATTTTTCAAGTTCAAATGGCTATAAGGTTTTCAGTCCAATTATTATGACAAATTGTGTTTACAGCAGAAAGGATTAACAAGCATGAAAAGACCAGCAGGTAATGCAATAGTCTATAATTTTCCTAAGCCTTTTCACCTCATCCACAGAAAATTAAGTAAAACCTGATTAAAAAAAAAATATTAAAAAATCAACATTAATCGATCGAAACCAAGCTGTACATCATGAGATTTAATTAATGTTATGTTCTTCTTACTGATTAAGTTAAAAAGAACACCATATATTTGGCCAGCTATGTCCAGCTGCCTTTACTCAATAGCAATTTCATCGAGAAATTTTAATAAAAGCCTACAGATCAAGTGTAGCAGCCAATAAGTTTTTCATCTATGTTGCTGTTCAAAAAGCTGCATTTGAAGATGGTTTGGATTACAGTTCTAAAATTCTTGAGGACATAAGCAAATTATTGCAGGGGTCTCTTTGGCAGGCAAGCGTGGGTGGGATTTTTTGGTTTTGCATTTTGACTACATTAATGATCAATAGTTCCAGAAAAAGTCCAGAACTAAAGTCATTGTTACTCTGGGAATCAGACAGAGAAAGGCATGGAAGAGTAAAAGAAAGAAAATTAAAAGTGCGATCAGAGTGAGGTTGGGGGATACAGCCCTCTGTGACTCAGCACCAGATATTTTTGTAATGTGGGTGAGTGCCCAAGTGATTTGCACTGACCTCTTTTATTCAAAAATGTTTTAAAAAAAAAAGTTAATGGATTTTGATGCAAATGTTCTAGCCAGTATAAATTCTACATATCAGAGTCCCAGTATGGATTAACATGACTAGTTGTTCTGACAGCTTATTTAGAAAGCAAGGACACTGCCATAACAGGGAGTAAAGGCTACTGTGCCCCTCTGAACCCACTCCAGCAGTTGCTACCCCCATTCAGATCCCATAAAACCAGCCTCAAAGGTGCAGGGAAATGGGAAGCTGCACCCCTTAACACCAAATTATAAGACAAACTCAGAAGCAGATCAGACAGGTTCCATGGGGGACTGAGGAGAGATACAAATGTGATGGATGGACTGTTTGGTGGATGAGGAATTGGTTGGATGGTCACATCCAGAGGGTACTGGTCAACGGCTCAGTGTCCAGCTGGAGATCGGTGACAAGTGGTGTCCCTGAGGGATCCATATTGGGACCGGTACTGTTGAATATCTTCAGTGACATAGACAGTGGGATTGAGTGCACCCTCAACAAGTTTGCAGATCACAGCAAGCTGGGTGGTATGGTTGACACATTGAAGGGACAGGATACCATCCAGAGGGACGTGGAGAAGCTCAAGAAGTGGGCCTGTGTGAACCTTATGAGGTTCAACAAGGCCTGGCGCAAGTTCCTGCACCTGGGCCAGGGCAACCCCCAGCATCCATACAGGCTGGAAGATGAAGGAACTGAGAGCAGCCCTGAGGAGAAGGACTTGGGGGTGCTGGTGGATGAAAAGCTGGACATGAGCCAACAATGTGCACTCACAACCCAGAAGGCCAACCACATCCTAGACTGCATCAAAGGAAGCATGGTCAGCAAGCTGAGGGAAGTGATTCTGCCTGCCACGCTAGTTTCCCAGATTTCTAGGGATTAGACTTGAGTAGATAATCTCAAAACTAGATTCCTCTCTACTGCACACTGGTGAGACCCCACCTGGAATACTGCATCCAGCTCTGGAGCCCTCAGCACAGGAAAGACGGACCTGTTGGAGCAGGTCCAGAGGAGGGCCACAAAAATGACAAGACATATAGTGTGAAGGGAGACCTTATCGCAGCCTTTCAGTACCTAAAGAGGACCTACAGGAAAGATAGGGACAAACTTTTTAGCAGGGCCTGTTGCAAAAGGACAAGGGGTAATGGCTTTAAACTAAAAGAGAGAATTTTAGACTAGATATAAGGAAAAATTTTTTTACAATGAGGGTGGTGGAAGACTGGAACAGGTTGTCCAAAGAGGTGGTCGATGCCGCATCCCTGGAAACTTCAAGGTCAGTTTGGACAGGGCTCTGAGCAACATGGTCTAGTGGAAGATGTCCCTGCTCATTGCAGGTGGGTTGGACTAGATGGCCTTTAAAGGTCCCTTCCAACCCAAACTATCCTATGATTCTATGACATTAACCATTATGATTACAGAGCTTTGAAAAACAGGTAATGGAAAATGCACAGATTTAAAGTACAGAAAGTATACAAACAAAAATAGTAAACTCAAAATTAAAAAAACTCTCAAGTGAACTGTAATATAAAATAATGAGACACTTCAATGAAAAAAGGGGATGTTTTTCTTCCTACACCAAGAATCATCCCCTAAAGCATGATATTGAACTTCTTTTCTTCTTAAATTAAACCCATGGTCATTTTCAAATTACTATAACAAAAGGACACTTTGATTTTACTTTGCGTTTTTAGCAAACTGAGGTGTAATAAAAAGCAGCAGATAAACAGCAGCATTACAGTAATCAGAACTTACCAATATGGATGTAGCCATGTTTATATAATCTGTTAAGAACCAACGTTAAAATGAGTCCAATGTTCCGGGAATTATAATAAGTTAGGTAGATAATCCATCCACAAGACAATATTGTCGCTGTTGAAAGATTAAAATGAATTAAAATATTTTTAAAAGTATGCTGACCTAGATAAAAGCCTTACCTATTAAGACGATAAAGCACAACACTGTTCTTCCTACTCTCAAAAAAATTTTGAAATTGATGGGATGTTTTAATGAGTGTTTTCAGAGAGATGGCATGAGAAGGGTGTGAACAGATGGCGAGAAAATAAGAAGGGGAAATGGGAAATTCAGAAAAATATAAATTCTTCACTGCTTTTCTATTCCCGAATACAAAAACCCCTGTCCTCTGAGGGACCTGCAAAAGGCACCACATATTTCATTACAGCCCTTATCATTAGTTAAGTTAAAGTTAAATTTCATAGATCAAATCATAACATGCATTCTTTCAAAACACCCAAAAAAATAATGCCACAAAAGTCATCCTGCATTACTTCTCCACCCTTCTCCAAACCATGAACTGTAACTTAAATTTCTGGTCTTTTATATCTCAGCGCAGGAAAAAACATTGTCACATCTGAAATCTTTTCCTAAGTTGTTGTATCCAGAGAGAAATGTGCCAGTACTTGGGTTAGCAGAAATCTGTCAACAGTTCAAGCATGGAATTTGAAAAAATTAGGTCTGCTAATCCCCAAAGTAAATTTTACTTTAGTTGATTAAGAAGTAGCAACCTATTTCTAACTACAAGGGTTCTCAAAGCTTCCAGAAGGACAAACCCAAAAGGAATGGGACTGCCAGGGAATGGACTAGTTCTAATTCCTTTTACTGAAAATTACCATTCAGTTTCATCCAAAACAGAGTAGGAAAGAAAGCATTTTTTGTATTTGAGGTATCTCTACTCATTATACTAACCGAACTTTGTAAAAGAGGTTTTTCATATATGTATACTCTTCATGCTGAAAGACTCAGATTTACTGTGCCTTTTATGGGAAACTGGAAGCGCACAAAGGCATATGGGTACCACACTTATACTCTGCAGAGTTCAGATTATTACTCAAAAAAAAAACCCCCAAAAAACCCCAACCAAATACAACCCACAAAAAATTGTTTCACTGCTTTGTAACAATGCCTGTGCTTTGTTGAAAGATAAGGAGAAGGCAGAAAAGAAAGACTTGCATGATTTTTTCTTTTTCTTATTGGAAAACAGAATCAGTGTGGCCAAAATTCAAGTAGCTCATACACTAGGGCAGGTAAGCTGCTTGACATGTAAATCAAATCACATTTGCGGGGGTGATTACACAGGAACAAGGTAGAGAGGGTTCAAGCTACACCCCAGGAAAGAAACTGCTCTTTGCACTCAGTGAAGGCACGCTCCAAGGACATGCTTTCATGTGAGTAACCTACTCGCTGATGGTCCTCTATCAAAGTAGGGAGAAAGGTGGAATGACTCACACCCAAAGGGTCTCGTTCCAGCAATAACAGGTAAGTGGAGATTAAAGTTCAACCAGACACTTAACTTCTAGATACCTAGAGCCAAGAAGGTGCCCTCTTAAGGTGACATATACTGAGAAAAATGGGCAAACCAGTGCAGTTTCCAGGCACTATGGTCCTAATCCACTGCCTTTACCACCAGTCTCACCCTCTGCCACAAACTGTAGCCTTTTCTTTTCTCTCGCCAAACTTAGTCTCTGCTATTAAGTGACAGATCCCATAAACTCTATTAATCTTATTACTATATTATTGATTTTAAAAGCCTCTTCACTCAAACTACATTTTGGAAATTACATTTGGAAACTTTTACTGTATGTGATTTTTAGGAAGTATTCCAGAATTGAGCAACAGCTCTTTGAGGAGCACGTTCATTTTTAGAATTCATCACCTCTTTTGCTGGATCTTTTGCTTCAGGATTCAGGAGAAAAAACTGTTGACGTCTTTTTTTATTCTCTTATAACAGGATGCCATAGGTCAGCAGGTGAAAGCAAAGGAGGCATCGCTGGTTGAAACTGGGTAAGTTAATAAATATTACTTGAATATGTTTCTCTCCAAACCTCGTAATAATAGGAGGCTACCCAGCTTTTTGTGTTGTGTTCTTATGATTAAAGAGATCAGCAGCTCCCCAAAACTGCGTAATTGTATATAAATCATTATGCCCATAGAAAAAGGGGATAGACTATTATTTCTTGAAGTTCCAGCCACCATTCTGTGAAACAGAAATTTGTAAGTTTAATATATTCAGGCAAATAAGAAAGCTAAGCAAAGCTTTTGATTTAAATTATAGCTCTTACATGGAATTGCTTATATCCTACACACTTTCCAAATGGAATTACTAATAGTTTTCTCTAAGAATCCAGTGCAGAGAGGGAAAATGAGAGAAAGAAAATTCTGCAGGCTGCAAACTGACAGTTCTGTTCTTTGGTGAAAGACCTGAACATCTCTAAGTCTCAAGTAAAAGCTTTTGGAGATGATTTTTGAGATCTGTTCTGCATCTGCTCCACATTTTACCATAAGCAACTATCAGCATGGTGAGTTCCCTTATTTTCATCCTGATCACACTTAGAATTTCATCTTAAGTACGAACTTTCCGTGTCAGCATATTAAAAGTGAAATAAATCATAGTCAGAAAGCACCCTCGGCTAATTGGCCTATGTTCTTTTCATTCAGTTTGGCCTACTGAAAAATAATTCGAGTACATCAATAGCCAGACAAACTTTAACTTTCCAGAAATCAAATAATAACATTATTTTTCCTGTGCTGCCCCTCACTCTAAATCAAATAATAACATTATTTTTCCTGTGCTGCCCCTCACTCCAGGTCTAAGAATCAAGGCTGAAAAGCAGGTATTATCTACCTTTGGAAAAGTCCACATTCATCACACGCTTCTAGTACTGTCATCTGGACCTGCATATAACTTAATTTTTATTTTGCTGTCCCTGACTCATCTGGTCATAGATTCAGAAAATCATAGAATCATAGAATTGTCTAGGTTGGAAGGGACCTTTAAGATCATCTATTCCAACCATCAACCTAACTCTGATAAAAAAGCCATCACTAAACCATGTCTCTAAGCGCTACGTCAACCCGACTTTTAAATACCTTCAGGGACTGTGCCTCAACCACTTCCCTGGGCAGCCCATTCCAATGCTTAATAACCCTTTCAGTGTAAAAATTTTTCCTAATATCCATTCTGAACCTCCCCAGCGCATAGAATTACCTACACACAAATATAAACAATAGCACTAGTGTTATAAAAAAATTAGCATACCTAAGTGAGGCACATTTACAGGAACAGACCATAACCAAGTACACGATGGTTTGGTTCAAAGGCTTATTTTTGGCACACAATTTATTCTAGAATTTATGTCATTAAACACAATAGTCTTTATATCACTATTCAAACTATACCATATTAGAGGGCAGATATGTACATATTGGTATAACGAAGTTATTGTATCTGCCTGACATGCTACAATGCTAATCTTTTGTTATGGTATTACAGTTAATCACTAGATTACTTTGGTGTTAGAAAAAAACTTCTTTCATGGAGAGAAGTTCTGACTGAGTTATTTTGCAGAGCCACAGCTGTAGAGCACCATCCCTTGCACACTGGACTTATCTCCCAAGTGTTGCAGCACCATTAGAATTGGAAATAGTTCCTCTTTTTTTTTTTTTCTTTCTGAATTACTTAAGTAGCATTGCCATACCTCACTAAACAGTTGTATGACAAATTAGAATTTATTTAATGGTAATAAATTCAATATTGGTATGCCAGCATTTAGAAAAGCATGTTTTAAAGTGCTCACAAAAAAAACCATTTAAACAAAACAGGATAGATTCACCTTACCTACTAACAGCCAAACAACATTGGAGTCGTGTTCTGTTAGGAAGTCTTCCAATTGCGTAATACTTGGGACAAAACTATCATTTTTTCTTTGATCCATTGCTAAATTGTTTTTGCACCGGCACCCGTAGAACTGAAGGGAAAGAAAAACAACATCAAAACCAAAATGAGTAATAAGCATAGCACAGTTTGGAAAAAAATGAGTATGTTAAATAGTCTCTAACAGCCTGTTTCACACAAATAACAGTTCACTTGTTTTGTTCCTTCAATAACATCTTCATGATACTTGGTTACGCTTTCTTCTACTCTAGAGCTCCAGAAACACTTTCACTCACCTCTGCTGAAACAAATAGAGCTTTCGGGCATGTGCCTCCCTAAAACAGATTACAGATCAACAGAATGCCAGAATATGCTCTCCAAATGTAGTACCTTGAATGCCCTGTACAGCATATAACAGCAAATAAATTTATACAACTGTTGTACTGAAACAGTAATAGGCTTAATACATTAAGCCTTCTAACATTAAAAAGGTGATTATGAGACAATATGAGAATGAATGCTCTGCCCCCGCAGAAGGAAAGGCCGAAGTAGACACTTTCAGGAACTATGGAAAATTCCCATAACCTCCTAATCCACTGCATCCATTAATTCTCTTTATTTAAGATGGATTTGCTTCATTGTATTAAAAAGCAACTACAGAAGCTCTCTCTTACAGAGAGCAGAAAACCGGTCCTTATGATCTTACATACTTATTCAAACCATCTATAATCATCTTGCAACTGGGTTATATTAATGAAGTGTGATTAACAGAGAGTAGCTCAACTCAGTAACGTAAGTAATTACACAGCAGTATTTTACTTGCATTAGTTTCATTTGAAGTTTTCTCCCTTGGATGTTATGTGTCAAGCCTTCTTACAGAAAGATAAGCATTAATTCTGAGGGGTTTTTGTTTTGTTGTTTTTTGTTGTTTTGTTGTTGGTTTTTTTTAAACACCTTCCAGCTTCTGGCAGCCTGTCAACCCTGTCAGTATTCAATCCCCAAAAAATGAGGCTTTATTTCCTTTTTTTTCTATTTAAGTCTTTGATGGTCTCCATCAAGAGCTCTAGAACATAAACCTACGTAACGGTAAGATCTTACTTTTTAAGCAGTGTAACATCTTTGGAAAAGTCAGTATTTAGAAGTGTTAGCAATAAAACTAATAATTTTCCCCATAATATCCATACTACTCACTATTATAACTTGAAAACAAAATGTGGAAGGAGAAGTTGACAAAAGCCTACCTTTAATGCACTTGTTTCTCCCCTACATCTGGGAAAATACAGTACTATGAACTAAGAGCCTATGTTTTGACCTAAAGTAGGAGTAGAGTCCCAAGAATAAGTGCTAATGATTTGTTTGCTAACTCTCCCCTAAGAAGAAATAGAATGGGGAGGAAAACACACATGAAAGCAATAAACAGAAAGAAAGAAACAAACAACAAAAAACCCCTCAAACCAAAACACCAGGAAAAGCTCCCAGTAGTGACCATAAAGAAACTAACTTTGCTCCCCTGCAAAGAGGGATAATAAGCATCACACACATATTCACACACTTTAAAAAAAGAAGCCCTTGTTTTAGAAGGGACGTTACAACAGCAAATTAAATCACATAATGGCACCGTGATTTGCTTTAAGACGTTCACAGTACCTTAATAAAAAAGCCACACGTCAACTTGTATTATGAAGCAGATGATGCCTCCGCGGGCAGCCTCTAAGAGCCTTGAACCCGTGAATGACAGGGTAACTGGAGGAACCAAAATGAACACTTTCAGCATAAAGGAAGAAACAACTCGGGGGTTTTTCCCTTTCTTAGCAAGGGACAACTGTGAGCAGGACCACCGTGGAAGTGCTGTTAATTAGTGGGGACCACCTACCACCGTAATGAACACTACCTCTATTTAACCCCTCAATAAATCAACCTGTGACTTTTTCCTAAGAAATTATCACCCAATGTTACATGACACTGAGGCAGGACATTAAACATCATCATGTTCTGAATAGGACTGTAGCAAAACAATTCAGAGACTCCAAGTCATGGGATCCTGATAGTTACTTATTTAAATAAAGACGATCATCATCATTTATTGTCACCACTATCCCTAACCATAAATTGGATTTCTTTCGAAGTCTGGAATACATTTGCTTTTCACATGCAAATAAACACAGGCATTCGCCACCGGTCATCATGTGTCAACACATCATTTTGGAACTCCACAGCTGAACCTTTAACACCCTGCACCACTGACAGGCCCCCTTCATCTTTGATCAAGTCACCTGAGGAAGAGGATGATGGCAATGAAAGTGTAACCACCCAGCAACAAGCAGCAGCAATACCTGCACTAGATGCGGGTTCTCAGTACGCGTCTCCAAGGAAGCAAGCGCTTAATCCATTCAGATCACAAAGCAATTTTGGCCACATGAATTAGTGCAACAAAACCAGGACTTAAATAGTACACCCTGTTTACAATGTCCTTGTGTGTTTATACAGCATGGAGGACGGAGGCAGGACCTGGATCATCATAATCATTAAGAGGAAGAGATGCAATCTTTTCAGGACAGATCTTAGCTACCTGCAGTAACCAGCAGTGGACAGTCCTGCACCTATCTGCTTTCATCTTCCATGCCCTACATACCGTATCCATAGATTTGGCCTCTTCTCCCAAGGGAATAATGACAGGACCAAAGGAAATGGTCTGAAGTTGCAGCAGGGCAGGTTTAGATTAGGTATTAGGAAGAATTACTTTACTGACAGAGTGGTCAGGCACCGGAACAGCCTGCCCAGGGAAGTGGCTGAATCACCATCCCTGGAGGTATTTAAGAAGCATGTAGATGCGGCACTTCAGGGCATGATCTAGTGGCCAAGACTGTGGGGGTCTTTTGTGTGCGTATGGTTAGACTCCGTGATCTCAGAGGTCCTTTCCAACCATGAAGATTCTGTGATTCAAATCCTATATACCTCTCAGCTACCTGCACTCATCCACCCTTTGTTACATTTATTCCTAGGGGCAAAACTACTTTGCAATCAGACAAAACATCAACTGTTACACTCTCCAGGAACACAGACCCATAGGCTGATTAACTTGTAATTTACATTCATACTGCTACTCTGTTCTTCTGAAGTAACAGTATCCTTTCCAAATCTTATGAGACCTAAGTCTGGGTGGGAAACTAACTCTTACCAGCTCCGCTAATATAAGAAAGGAAACAAGCCAAAGACGAAGGGAAACTTCATGTTTACCTCTCTGCATTTATTTATTTTTTTTTCTCAGGGTCTCTACTTCAGTTAACATAGCAGAACATAATCAGAAATTGTTAACAAGTGTTTTGGTTTGCTTCCCTCTTTTTTTTTTTCCCCACACCTTTTTTTTTTTTTAAAAAAGCATATCTTTACTATTCAGTATGTCACTCATGGCTCCCATTTACCACATAACATGTTAATACATACAAAATGTATTATACAAAATGTATTAGCTTTCTCCTGGGAGGAGGACAGGAGAAGAGGAGCATTCTGTAGCACTCAATTGTCAGAATCCCACTACTCATATTTATCTTCACAGCAGTCCTTTCAGGCAATAGTCTTTCTGCAAATGAGATATCTGAAGCAAGGAGAGATAAAGGCTAAATCCTTTATTTATGATGGCCAAACTGAAATACTTGGGGCCTGCTTTTCAGGTTGTGCATGTTTAGAGCACTTAGTGTCTTCAAAGCAGGCAGTGGACTGGCCTGAAGACATGAGAGTTCAATATTGCTGTATATTTCCTCCTCCTCCTGGTCAGACAGGCTTTCTTTATAGCAGAAACACACACTTCATGGACACTCTAAAAAAATTTATTTAATTACTTGTGTCACATATTAATCCATTTTTCTCAATACTAAGAAGATGCAAGTGATGTTACAATCCTGCAGGGATGCAATTCATTTCCAGCCCACTTCCAGTATTCCAAACAATCCAATTTTCACAGCAAACATTCTGTCCCTAAAAAGCCAAATGCTCAAAAGCTGCTTCAAATCTTTAGAAACACATTTCAATGGCGTCAAATAGGCAAACTACTTTTAACCTCAGCCTGACACATTAACACAACACTGTTAACAAACCTCTGCTTGAACAAAGTAATTAAAAATTTATAGCAAGCATGCATACATGAAAGAGTTGACAGAAAAAAAGAAAAAAAAAACTACAACAGAAGCCTGGTCACCGGGCTCTCGGTCACCAGAGTGCAGTTGCTTGGCAGAGGCAGCTGCAGCCTAGGGAGCAACAATCCACTCCTAAAAGGTCTGTCCTGTACCTATAGCAGAGGAGGAAGGCAACAGACATTTTATCCAGTGCCCGAGAGCACTAGGGTAACGTGGGTCTAGGGCTGCACAAGAGAAGGAGAAAGAACTATCTGTTTATCCCATCCTTTGTAACGCTCTTTTTCTGGCACACCTTGTAGAAACAGCCGAATAAAACTGGTATCCAAAGGTGGGGAAAAATCCCAAGCATTTCACAATATCGAGAAGAAACGGTTTTATACAGTTATGAAGGGGGTAGGGAAATAATGGATACTGCCAATGCCCTTATTATTACTAGAATTCACAGGAGAAATAAACCAGGAGTTTAAATTTGTCAGATATATTCCTCAGATCTTCACAGAAATCAAGCACTTACTGAATTTATGTTAATTGATGTTATTAGAAGTTAACTACCATTCTAAGGACACCCAGCTCCCAACTTGTACAGCAATTACAAGACAACGGAGTCACAATTACACCCAAAATGACACACTAAACAACAGGAGGTAATTCCTCTTAGTCTAAATAAATGAATGTAGATAATACAGCAGGATGCTTCACATCTCCAGTAAAGGAGCCAGACCCACAATAGTTCCTGAGAGAAAAGTAAAGAAGTGGCATTTTTGCATCCTACCCACCCCATCACTTTCTTTCAAAGGGTCTCCAGCAACAGCTGCTATGAAATCAGAGCTTTAGATAATTAAATAATACTAGAAAGGAGCCTCACAAATGTAAACACCACTCCACTGCATTTTCCTCTGAAAGTACCGTGACACTGTCAGCACCCAGACGCACATTAGGCACATTTCACAAAACAAAAGGTGCCAACCTTGGCATCTTTCCCAAAATGCTCCAGCTAGGTCTGAAGATTTCAAACCCGGCCCAGCACAGCCTAGGAAGTTCAGCTGGTTTTTAATCAACAAGCAAGGGAAAGAGGAAGGAAGAGAAGGGAAGTTATTCTCAAAAAACACACATACACAAAAGAATAAGCTCAATGACAGTACCCACACAGCAATTCTACCATCTGACACATTGCGCTGGCTCCACACCTTATACCAAATTAAAGATTAGTAATTTTTTTTTTTTTTTTTTTTTACAAAAAGAACTAGGATTCACGCCTAGTTTCTTCCCCCTCTGCTAGTGCTTGAAGTAAAAATAGCAGTAAACTGTAAACAAACTAAACTACTGCTTTAATTATACTAATGAAATCCTGCTACAACCTCCAGCGGAAACAGCTGCAGTAAAAACAGAGCACAGAAGAGAGTCACACCTAGTTAAACCGGTGTGTGGACAGCCCTAGTTAAACATAATTTGCACTACAGTAGCTTAAGTTAGTAAATGACATGTTTACTTAAAAATTAATTAAATAAAAATTAAAGTATATTCAAAGGAACTGTAAGATACCAGATAAAAATCATTCTTACAGTAACCTACCTGATGAGATTTACTTTACCTAACAGAGAAATAGAAACCACTAGAGAAGCACTTTCAGTAAATTAATAAAGATTAACACCCTCATGAGAGAAGGAGGGGAAAAAAAAAAAAAAACCCACAGAAGAAAAGTCTAGTATTTATCAATGCAGTGTCAAAGACAGCAGAAAAGAAATATTTTTATTTATTTATTTTTCATAGTACAAGACATTAGTTTTAGTATAGACGAAATATGACAAACTGCTGTTATGGCAATCAACATACATTACTCCTTGCATCACTGGACTGCTAGCCTAGGAATGCCTAACTGAACTCTGGATGACTGTTCATTTCATTTTAATTTTTAAAAAATAATAAAAAAAAAATTCTATTGTTTAACCTCACCTCCCAAACTTACTCAGAGAAGAGGGTTGTTTTCCTGCTTACATTGACAGCTTTTGATGCTACAGAAGGAAAAAAGGACAAAACAAAAAAAAAACCACCTCCAAACAACAGAACCTAAAGGTCCATAACAACAGAAATAAATAAGAACTTCCCTTATGCACAGTCCTCTATTTAGAAAAAAATAAAATACTCCTTTTTGGGTCTGGTCTCAACAAGGCATGACTTCTTTTTTCCCCGCCTCCCTTTTTTTAATTTGAACTATACCATTGTACCTCTGAAATACTCTATGAAATTGAGTCTTCTACACCTTATGCATAAAATTTTCCAGAAGTAGTTCGTGTAAATTTCTCCTCTGACACATCACCACAATTTGGAGAAAGGGGTAAATCTGCCATAAATCAAACTAAAAATCAGTCTCGTGGCTACACACATACAACCTTAAGTGAACTACATATAGGTCTTTATTAGTGTCTGCCCAGTCTCCAGTCAATCCAAAGATTTTGGCGCAGCAACAAGTGCTATAAGATACTACAGAGGAAGACAAGAAGTTACCAGCAAGAGGTGGGGTATCTCAACACCACCGTAAACACAGGATAACTCTGCACACTGCTAACAGAGAGCAATAAACTCTTGCCCATTTCCCACAGGATAAAATTATGCAAAAAGGCAATTATCAAAGAGCAGCTGATGCACATTTCGCATACCAAAGTTTTCTAACAGCATGCCCAAAAGGGGCGAGTTACTTCAGCATGCCATACGTAAGGATTAGAGCTCTCCTTAGACAAGTTCCAGACGTGCAAGAACCTCCACCCAATCAATCCGAGACAATTCACGAAGAGGAAAATCACCTCATGCATTAATTTGTTCAAAGACACTATCAAATTGTGCAAATTCAGGCCATGATCCTAAGCAAACATCCCTGAACATCCATTTATTACCAACTGCCTAATCAGACCTTAATACTGTTTTTATCAATGATTATTTGAAAAAACTTAGTAACATAGTTTTATAAGAAGAGGGCTACTCCCCCCTATGCTCCAGTTTTTCTTCTCAATTGCTAAAATTTCTGGCCCTATTGTTTATCTGGTCATCATTTTGCACATAAAAAGCAGGAAAAAACCTGCTCTGCTGCAGTAAGAAAAGCCAGAAAAGTAGAATTAACTAATTAAATGACACAACAGAAGAACTCCCATGGCAACAATATTGGTCTCTCTCATATTAAACCTGATCAAATTATATATGGAGATACATCTGTTGCAGTAAACTTCCAACCTTGGAAGTTTTCACAAAGTTTAGTTAAAGTTGCTGTGGAAATGTGTCTTAAGATGGGAATCAAAACCAGACATAGATTTTGACCAGGATATCAGCTATATTCTGATCTTTAAACTACACCTCCACCATATTAAAATGTTAAAGCATGTCATATTAATGAATTATATCAGTTTGGGGTTTTTTTGTATTGACAATATGACGTGCAAGCACATTATCATCACGGCTTTAGGCACACCAAAAAGCAGGTGCACTTTGTGTTGAACCAGTGCGTGTGTGTCCATTAAAACCCCCTCAGGACCTCGGGCACCGGCCAGGGAAAGAGGAAAAGCGAAACTTTCCTCGCAGGCCAAAAACCAAAACTGGAAGCGCCTGAACTCCTGTCCTCTGGCCTTACACCCCTTCTGCACGGCGTTAACTCAGAAAAGCCGGACGCAAAGAGGAAAAAAAGAAAAAAAAAAAAGGCAGGAACCCGTAAAACCGGAGGGGGTTCCTCTCACACCGCTCCCAAGGAGAGTAGGTGGAGGACGGGGGCCGCGCCGGTGCCGGTAGCACAACGCGGAGGCGGCAGCGGGCCATGACCGCCTCCCCTCAGCACCGGCGGCGTGGCCCCCCAGCACGGCGGCCCGCTGCCCCCACCCGGCCCCTCAGAGCCGCCCCACTGGCGGGCTTC
>JAHREE010000567.1:10089357-10149785 GCA_033628505.1 Tringa tobata
GAGAGAAATAAATTCAGTTTTACTAATGGGGATGTTAATTTTCTTTTCCCTGACTTCCCAAATATAGGTTGTCCATGAATTATTCACCTATCTTTATAACATGCAGCAGTTTAGGTAGACTCATCTCTGAGGATTACTTGAGTATTTTATACTTTCAGGACAATATTTAGTTCTTAATTAAATATTTTAATTACCAGATCACAAACATTTTATTTTGAGTTTTAAGATAACATATTCAACATCTATAGAAGCCTTAATTAAAATCCCCCTAGAGAACAACTGTAAAGTACAGAAATAATTAGAGTAGACTTAGAATGGGATAACGACAAATAAAAGTGGTTTTTACCATCCCTGGGCAGAAGTTCTTCACAAATACCCTGTACCCAGCAATCCAGACTTCAAATGGAGGAGTCTTTCTCATGTCTTTAGCTGTCTGAAAGTTAGTTGTGCGTAAATTGTTTGTCTAGACTCCCTCTGTAGTTGATGGGATGAGGGAGGAAATAGCAATGGGCAAGCCGGTGTAGTCATTTATCTTCTTTCTTGAGGTGCCTGTCTTTCTCCATTCACCATAAAAAGAGCCTAGAGGATTAGTTTAGACTCGGACACTTTATTTTTAGACAGTTGAAGCTAGCTCAGATGAATTGTAAGCTACGAGTCCTAAACTTCTCGATCCCTTTTAGGTTAGTGACCTCCTGGAACTGTTGGCATATTCTTTTCTTTAAGAAATGGGTATTATGCCACCAGGGACTAAGACTAGAGTTCAGTTTGCATGGCTATAGGCATTTGAACCTGGAGTAAGCTCCGTCTGTTGGAATTGTTTCCCAGTATATATTTCTTGTGATCCTGTCCTGGGAGTCTGCGACAGCAGAGATCGCGAGCTGCTGCCCCGTGGCCGACATCAATCAATGTAATAGGAGTGTGTTGGACTGACAGGGCATAGAGGCAAAAGACCCACATTTCCCCTGTTATGTGCCCGTGGTCATCCTTGGCATAGCAGTGGGATTTTTCTCCTGGGGTAACATTTTGTGTTTGGTGCAAATGCCTAAAATCAGCGTATATTAATTAAATGAGTATCAGTTTGCTCATAACGCGCTCAGATTGATACCTGTAAGGCTTTAGTGTGCACAAAGTGAGTATGAAAATCCTTGACTGGAGGGATTTGTAGTCTAAATATTCAGTAATGACAAACTGTGCAAGGGGAAAGAGGCAGGAGGATGTGAAGTAGTTTGCACAAGAAGACACACTTAGCTGGTATTTGAAATGTCTTCACTCTGAAAGCCGTAACCTGTGCGAGATGCCTGTCAATGTACAGCTGGCTCCCTCCTGTGCCACATACTGCTGGAAAAAGTAATTAACCTCAGTTTCCTACTAAGACTACAGACTGGATGTAATACTTGTTTCACAAGGTACTATATGTCCCAGTGGGGAAAAATGTGGACAAAACCTGTAAATTAAATGTTGTAGGCGTTGGATGCCTGATTTCCTGAGTCTCTCTGAAAATCATAGTTTAGTTTCCTGGACTGACAGAACACAAATAAAGGTCTGAGCGTAAAAGAACTTTAAATTTCTTTGTTGCTGCAGGCGTGATAACTTGATTCTTTCCTGGTGAGATGTTTGCCTTTTTTGTGTGTGTGTACAGATGCACTCCTGTCATCAAAACAGTTCTTTTTTCCTCCCAGGAGTTCAGAAGGTTGGTATTTTCTGCTGAGGAATTAGGGAAGAGTAATGGTAGGAAAAAGCTCTGCATAATTTGTGAGGTGGGAGAGGAGGGAACAAACTAAGCGTGTGTACACCTCCTAATATCTCATTGTGTTTTGTTCCATTTTTTAACTAAGTCTTTCCAGTTCGGAGCCAGAATTTCTGTGAGCTGACATGAGGGCATTTTGGATGATGGATTGTGTCCTTTCAGACCAGTGGGAGAGTATAGACCTGAGTCAGATCGTGCAGCTGGCCTGATTTATGTTCTGCTCTTCAGCTGAATTAGCCTCCCTCTTCTGGAAAGCCCAGGCAGTAGTTCACAGAATGGAGAAGGAAGCTTTCATTTAATGCATTTTACATTTGGTGTGGGGATTCCTAAATTGTGTGGAACACGTGCAAACTTCCATGCAAACATATAGGAACGTGACGCTATTTTTATGGGTGAAGAGACAAATTTACCAGCAGCTTCTTCTGGTGCGCAGCTGTGGCAGAGCTTGGAGGGGTGGCAAAGCCCTCCTGTGGGAGAGGCAGTGAGGCTGGGGGAGTTGCCCCTCTAACACTGCCCCTGGCCCTGTGCACAGCCAGGAGCTGCGACCTCACACGGAACAACAGTCTGTGATGGCAGCAAACCAAACATTTGAGATGGCTCAGTTGAAGAGATCTCGGGAGTCATGAGCTAAAATGCTGCTCGTGTGCATGTCTGAGCACTTGCTTTCGGGAGTAAGGCAATTATCATTCCTTAATTTTAAAACGGGGACCTCAGAGGTTACTTTTGGCAGAAGAAGAGGCACACTCCACGTCTCCTGCGCTGCTGACTGGTGGTGTTGCTCTTAAATGTGCGTGTGTATCAGTGTTTCCGTGATGCACTTATCTGAGCTGTCTATAATCGCTGGACTCCATTTCCTTTTCAGGGCTAGAATAGAATCAAGATCACTAATGTTGTGCTGCAGTTTAGCAGCGGGGTAAACTGCTTGTAAATCGTTGATGCCATCTTTTATTGCATTTAATAGTCCAGGGAGAATAACAGTCTGTTCTTCAGTACAAATGTTAGAAAATGGCTGTATGGATCTGGGAAGGCCCCGAACGAAACTTCTGTTTCTCCAACTTCTCTCTGTTTTTTTTTTTGCTAAATAGCTTACGCAATTTGCAGTGTTAAAAAATAGACTTGGAAACAAGATTATAAATCTTTTGAACTGCTGTTGATGAGATAATGAAAGAACACAAGGAATTCTTTGGTCAACTGTTTGTCCGATGTTTCTGTCCTTCTGCTAGAGCTCAGAAAGTTTGAATGTGAAAAGGGTTGGGTAGGCTGACAGAGTAGAAATCTGTAATTGAAATAATCCATGGTAGAAGCAGAGGAATTATAGTGCTTACTCCAGTCCGTTGGAGTTGCTGTGCAGCTCAAATTTCTAGCCGTGCACGTAGAAGTAACTGTCCAGGCAACAATATGATGCAATGTAAGGTTATAGTGAATGTGATGTATACAAAACATGAGACACATGGCCATTGCTTGTTTCATGGAAGTTTTAAAAAAAATATTTTTAATTGCAGATATGAAGGTCATACATTTTAGATGAAAATATTTAAGGTAAACATAAATATGTTGTAATGTAGGATAGGTTTTGTGTCTTATGACATTACCTGGTATGTAACAGACCAGTTAGTCGTTTAGAGTGTACCTAACACTGCTCTATCCAAGAGCTTGTGATACTTATCATTAGATAAAGGTCTTGAAAGGTGTTATAATCCTTTAGGGGCCTTTGCCTCACTGATGTGAGAGTTCTGTTGCAAAGCTGAAACTAAGTTGTCCTGCTTCTGTATTATTCAACAAGAGGCTGTCTTATGGTCCTGTCACATTTTAGTTAATTGTTAATCATCTTGTAGAGAGTTATGTTCATTTACGGCTATCACTGAGAGTTTGCCAAAGTAGGAACAAGTGAACAAGACTTAAGCTTGCAAATGGTAGCCGTATACTTAGGGAAATAAACTTTTAAGGTAAGACCATCCATGGTTTATACTGGTGAATGAATGATTCTGAAGAGTGGTGTACTAACCTGGAAGTTTCTGAAGTTCTGTCTTGCCAGTGAAGCTCTTCAGTTCCTCAAAACAGCTGCCTAACCAGTGCACGCTCAGGGCCAAGTGAAATGTGGTGGAACTGGTGTGCCTGTTAGCATGATTGCTCTTCTCCATTTCCATCCTTCCTATTTGTGCTGAGCAGCAAACAGAGGCTTGAAGCTTTATACACCCCTTGGCCATTTTTCTGCTGTGAAACGTGAAAAATAGTTGGGGAAAAAATGGATTGGCTCAGTGGCTGCTTCATGTCAGCAAAAGGGAACTGAATTCTGTCCTCTCACCTTCCTGTTGCATACCACGTAGTGTAGTTATGCAACCTGTGTACTAGGACTGGAACTTTCTTAACGTCATGGTGTATCTTTGCTGAAGAATTAACATAAAATAATTGGGCATTTTGCTTGCTTGGTATTCTTGTGGCTTTTTGGCCATGCATTCTACAGATTTTTAAATTTTTTCTGTTCTTTCAACTCTTTGGAACAGTTGGGAAGAGGAGCATTGTGATTTCCATCTCTCCTTCCCTCTTTTAATATAAGTTGTCTGCTCCTTACAGAGACAAGGTATATGACTTTAAAGGCTTTAGGAAGTAGAACACAGATAATTAATGCACACTTAATTCCATTTTAATCATATTTTTAAGCCAGTCTAATGACTTTTAGAGATGTGACTTGAGATTTTGTTGTTTTGATTACTTCAGTTAGCAAATATTACATATAAAATGTACTGAAAACAGTTAAATAGTTAAAACTAAATTTTTTACCATTTTCTTCAAGCTTTAGGATAGCTTAAAATATTGGATGTAAGAACAGAAGAGCAGAAAACGTAATAGGAGACCTTGTACCTGATGCTTCTTGCTTCCAGTACTCTGACCAGAGCTGCACTGGCTTCAAGGTCTTTGAATTTGAGGGAAGGAGGGGAGAAGAGAGGAGGCAGGCATGGATGAACCTAACAGTCTGAACCTGACTGGCTGTGCAGTGCTATACAAGATTTTTTTTGCTTTTTATTTTTTTCAGGAGGTCTTGACAATATTTTAGTCATTAAAATACCAAGCAACTTTCATCTTTATTTTGAGAAGATACTGTAGTCACTTCAAATAAATCATTTCTGTCACAAGATTTATAGCCAAGGAAATTTTCCTTATTGGGAAGACATTCTATCACAACACCTCTAGAAGGATATATCTCTTTTTACAGGAGTCAGATGAGTCACCTCAGTCAGACAGTGGATTTAGAAAGAAAGATAGATAAAACAGAAAATAAGTGCCGTATTTCAAAATACTCTGAAAAATTATACCGAATATATAGGGGGAAATGTATTGTTATATATTTCATAAAAGACAAATGGGATGCAGGGTGGCAGTTTTGAGCTGCCTTAGATCAAGAAGTCAGCATGAGTCAATCTGTTCTCTGTCTTTTTTACTTTTTTTAATATGCATACTTTTTTCTTTATAGCATGACTGTAAACAATTACCTTTCTGTAGCTGTATGTTGCATAGCAGACAGTAAGATCTTGTTTAAAAGGTAACTATGAAAGGACAGTATTTCTGGGTTTACTTCTCATTTCGTTGGGGAATAAGGTAGGAGCATACTGTGGCCGTTCGCCATGTGCGCTCTTGGCTCAAATCTTTATCTTTGAGTATTCCCAAATGTGAAATATGCCTGGGCTTAAAAGCATTAAATCAATTCTGTGTTTAAGAGACTCACAAATCCTCTTTGTTATGCAGCCTTTTTCATAGACTTAAAGAGTACAGAAGTGAAAAAAAACCAAGATCCTGTCGTGTTTGGCAAAGCAGGTTTGGCACATATTTAAAAAAGCAAATACCAGTTAACATTGCTTCTACTGCAGTGCCACCCAGGTCATTTCTGGTAGTCCTGGAATACCAACCACAGATGAAAATGTAAAAAGATGAAATGCTTTGTCCCAGGAGAGACCTGCCCTCGGCAATGAATATTACAATCCTTCACTTGGGTCTGCAATGGAACTGCCCATTTGTGTTAACTGAAATGTTCAGAGCATGGACCAGCTCTTACGATATTAGTCGCTGTGATAAAGTGATTAAGATTTTACGTTTTGCTGAATTTATTACAGCTGATGCAGATAGCTGGAAGGCGAGAAATATTCTTATAACCTGAATGGAATTAGTTATGCCCAATGAAAACCGTTATGGCTGCCATTGCCGCATATGGGGAAATCCAGCGATGTCAACAGGCATATTTTGTGCAGCGGAAATACAGCTAAGCTCATTGTTGAAAGATCACACACAAAAAATAAAAAAAGACTGCATTTAGAAGAATGTTGCTCAGGTGGTGGATTTGAACCAGCAGCAATTAGGATATGCAGTTTTTGAAGCTGCCCATGCAGGTTCCACTATGTTCACGTAAATGCGTAGCCTTTGTGTGCACCGAAGATGCGTGTGCTTGCTTTGCCTTGGTTCTGTCCTTTTGCAGACTGATGGGGTTTGCTTTTAAAAAGGGCTGTTTAATATAATGTTTTGCCCTCAGCATTCATTATGTGGACTCGCATCTCTCCTAATGCGCATTACCTGGCTTTTGTGCTGAGGGTAGAAGGATTAATTTCCTCTGCAGTTTTTTGTCTGGCCTTTTACTCTTGTATCTGAGTTTTTCAACGAAGTGAATAAATAAATTTTCACAATGCTCCTGTAAAACGGGAACCAACTGTTCTTTTTTTATAGGTGAGGAACAGAGGCACATAGGACTTAAGAACCAAATTTGAAGTTTTTAAGACCTGTTTGTCTCTATGTAGCGTATATATAGTGTTATATGTATTCAAAGCACACCCTCCATTAACTCATATATTGTTCTGTCAGCTGCACTGGTGTCTCTGTGCCCATCAAATCAGCTCAAGTGATCTCTATCCCTCGAGCTAATGGATTAACTGATAGCAGCTGGAGGCTGTCTTTCTCAATATTGAGCTGGACTAGAAAGGAAAGGGAGATTGCTGATGGGTTTCACATTTATTTGCAGGCGGTGGGGAAGGAAGGTTCTGGTATCCTGAGTGCCTTTTCAGGCCTTTAGCCTCTGCTCTGGCAGGCATACGTAAATGCTTCTGTTCTTCCCCCAGCTGTGACCACTTTAGCCTGATCCCATCTATTCTGTTGCTTGAGACCTCTCCAGGCAGTTGTTTCCTGTTGTTTTCTCCAGCTAGGTAGTGTCTGCTCCTCAGCCTCTTGTACTAGGTCTGGTTTCTTTGCACCTCCTCTCCCCTCCCTAGTTTCATTATCTAGTTAGATCCAGCTTAGCATCTCATCTGTCTGTTCTCTTAGACTATTTCTGTTCGCTCCCCACTACTCTCAGACAGTATCTTCAGTGGTTCATAATTCCAATTTCTGTGTTTTCTGAATTAGCTTGCCTGCCTTTTTCTTTTTTCCTGTCCCCTTTCTCTTTTGTCCCTCTTTCTGCTTTTGTAACCAGTTTTTGAGGGGAGTTCACAGCTTCCCTGGTTCTCAGTTCCCTTTCCTAAACAATCTCACTTTTCTACACCCAAGTTTCCTTTTTCCAGTGCAGCCTGCCATCTCAATTTTCATTTTCATTCAATAGCTCTTTGACTTTCCCATATTACTCGATTGTATTACAAGAATGCAAGAGGGCTTTTTAAAACAAAAACAAAACCAAATATATACATAATAATGTAGTGATATTAGATAGCTTCTTCCTTTCAGCTCCTGGAATGGTAGATGTATAATAGGAATAGGCTGAACATAACCTGCAGCATTGTGGAAATCTGGCTAGAATGAGAGCTGATTCCAGTCCACGCTGGATCATGCCCCGTGCCAGAAATCTGTGAGCAGTTTAGTTACTAACATCCGGAAAGTTTGTTGAACGTGTATGAATTGTCTTTCAAAGATTTAGAATTTGACCAAATTCACTCATGAGTAGAATCTTCCAGATTTGGTTAACGTTTCTGGTAGCAACACTAGAAGGCATGAGATCAGGCTTCACTGTCCATTGCTTGGCAAGACATTGGGTAGAAAACTTGTTTTCACCTCTCATTTCTGTGAACTACAATACGGTAAGCATAAATCTTGCCTTCCTTAAACCATCAGCTCGAATGCCTGTGGTGGATAGTATTAATTACTACTGAAAGTAGTAGAGTAGATGTGTTTTCATTTTCTGTATGTACTGAAGTGAGTTGGGAAGGATTTCTGAAGACAAGTGATGTCTTACAAAAAGTAAAAAAAAATGTAAAGATTTTGACCATGCTAATGAAACGGAAGCGGCCTGTGGCACTGAGCCTGTCAGTGCCTTTAGATTGCAGACAAACAAGCGTGAAAGCAGGAAAGTCACAATAAAGGCTACTTCTTGTCAGTAGATGGGCGAATGACAAGGGACAAAAGACAGTGTTATTTTTGTAACCGCAGGAGAAGCGGAAGCTACAAATGACTGTGATGATAAAATTCTGTTACCTTTTTGTTTTCTTACTAGGTACATTGAAGAAAGTCCATCTCTGAGACGCATGACTATGATGAGGGAAAAGGGAAGGCGCCAGGCCATTAGAGGCCCTGCATTCATGTTCAACAACAGGGGCACCAGTCTTACGGCTGAAGAGGAGCGCTTTCTCGATGCTGCAGAGTATGGGAACATACCTGTGGTGCGCAAAATGTTGGAGGAGTCAAAAACGCTGAATGTCAACTGTGTTGACTACATGGGCCAAAACGCCTTGCAGCTTGCTGTAGGGAATGAACATTTGGAAGTGACAGAACTTCTGTTAAAAAAAGAGAACTTGGCACGGATTGGAGATGCCCTGCTGCTCGCAATCAGCAAGGGCTACATTAGGATAGTGGAAGCAATTTTGAATCATCCTGGGTTTTCAGTAAACAAGCGACTGACTCTGAGCCCTTGTGAGCAGGAGCTCCAGGATGATGATTTTTATTCCTATGACGAAGACGGTACCCGCTTTTCTCCAGATATCACTCCCATAATTTTAGCTGCCCACTGCCAAAAATACGAAGTTGTGCACATGCTATTGATGAAAGGAGCAAGGATAGAAAGACCTCATGATTATTTTTGCAAATGTAATGACTGTACAGAGAAGCAAAAGCATGATTCTTTCAGCCACTCTAGGTCAAGAATAAACGCGTACAAAGGACTGGCTAGTCCGGCTTATCTGTCTCTCTCTAGTGAAGATCCGGTACTCACTGCTCTAGAACTCAGCAATGAACTTGCCAAGTTGGCCAACATTGAAAAAGAATTCAAGGTAATGGTGTTTTGGTGTTTCTCTCTGTCTTCGTTTTAAAGTTGCTGCTGCTCCGTGATTTCTTTAGATGCTTGAAATTATTTCCTGTGTCTTTACTTTTTCAATTGCAAATGCTTTGATGGTATTTATTGTCTCACTTACTCTTGATTTTGAATTTCCAATGCCTAAGCCTTTAAAAAAGAAATTTTAATGAAATGAAATTGCTTTTGCACCTACTGTGTATGGAGAAAATTGGAAAGAGGATTCATGTGTATTCTGATAACCTTGCAGCAGATGGAAGACAATATTGCTTGGCGTAGCGGGCAAAGATTGTTTTTAGTTACAAATTCTGAGTGGTATAAGTGCAGAAAGCAGAAATGTTACGTTTTTCTTGAGCATACAGCAGCATTGACCTTATTGCCCTTTTTTTTTTATTTGTAGTCACTTTGAATGATGTCTCCAAATTGTTAGGAATACAGAAAGTGGGGATTTTTGACGCAGCTTTTAGAAATGAGCTGTTAGACTGGTTACAGATGTAGGCTCTGTGAGCTGTTTTTGAGCTGTATCTGGTTTAGTATGTCAGTGCCCTGACTTTTCTATATATTTCAGATTCTCCAACAGAAAATTAATGACTTAGTTAACTGTTGCCCAGTGCTTTTTTTCTTTTTTTTTCTATTAAAGGATTTTGCAGTTCTGTTGAATACCTTGAAAAGTACAGTAACACTCACCTTCCTCTTCCCTCCCTCCTCCCCCCCCAAACCCCTGTAGACTGCATGTAACAAGAAAAGCACGGCTTGGGGAATGACAGGTTGGTCTCAGTGAGCATATTAACAGCATTCTATCTAGTTTTAGCATAAAATTTAATGGTGTTCTGCAGGGTCAGTGTTGGGTACCACTTGTTTGTTTAATATCTTTAGAAATTATCTGAGAGTGCCAAACAATGCATTAACCTTTTCAAAAAACAGCAAACATTGCTAACACTGTGGAGTACTTGGAAGAAATATACAACAACCTAGAGAAATATAGGCAGAAATTAATAAACAGAACTTTACCAGAAGAGGAAGAAACAGTTTTAGAATCCTGAGAAAGAATAGTTCCAGATATAGCGGAGTGAGTAAAAATACGATTTTAAAATTAGGTTTCAGAAGGATTCATGTATTATACAACGCACTAATAAAGTGTAAAAGTCATCTTAAACCTTTCCTCTCCTTCCTTTGCTGAAAGATCCCCTTCATACCATGCTGTATGAAGTGAGTGCTTCCTCAATGTATTTATGCAAGAGAATAAGAAAAATGTCAGATTTTGCTTTATTCTCTGCTGAGAAAGTACTGATCTGGGAAAGCTCTCTGTGAACATAAGATTGAAGAATTAGACAATTTTGTCGTATGCACAGAGCCTGTTGGCTTGCCTGCTTCTCTGATGTGTATAATTCAGTCTTGTTTAACATTGATTCCTTTTCAACTAGGCCAACAACTTGAGAGCCACAGGGTCACCAGAATCATGTACCCAAGATGGAGATGTATGGGTTTTCTGAATAATGCTTTGGTAGCTGTGGATAGGATAGAAACTCCCCCCTGCCCCCCTAGCCTTTTGTGACATGGCTTACAAATTTTTTTTATTACACCTGTGTTCAGAAATTCTGGTGGGCTTAGGGACTCAGTTTAAGTGTTATGCAACTCCCTAGGAAACCAAAATACAATCTCTTCCACCAAAAGCTAAATTAAGGCAAGCTGTATCATGTTTTTATAAGGGGAGGATGTAGATGATTAGAACTGAATAGAAAATTTTCAGAAAAATTTAAGTTCGTGGGAAGCTCCACCATCAAAGGTACAAATACCATGAAATACAACTTTCATCAGAAAAGGAATAGCTTGAAATTTTGGAGGTGAAAAAGCAATATTTTTTGGTCAGGCTTCTCATTCAAACCAGAACTTAAATTACTTCAGTCATTAAAATATTAAATTGTCACAGAATAAAACATTCTGAGTTTCAATTTTTCCTTTTTTTTTTTTTTTCTTTTTTCTCAACTGTTTAGCTGCTATTCATTGGTATTTTGGGATGCCTAAGAACACAAGAAATCTACTGTTTTCATGGATTTCACTATTCTTGGATGGCACTTGCACAGCTGTTAACCTTGCCAGGTGTACAAGATAATGCAGTTTTGGCACGTACAGTAGGAATTAGTCCTGGCTCCTCGCTAGCATGGAAATTGCAGATTCTTACCAAAATCAAGACATTCCAGTGAAATAATTATTCTCTTCATTGACCTCACATCTGTCTCTTTTCCTTCTGATTCTTATGCGTCTGAGGGCGTTCTTTCTGTTTCTACCAAGGCTGGTAGGACAGTTGCTTGTTTTCCTCTGACATCAATGATTGGCCAGCCTTCCTGGGGTAGTAGAAAAGGGAGAGAGGAAGGAAGAAAAAGAAGAGGCAAGGATTTTTTTTAGCATCAGTGTTAAACCAAGTTCAGGCAGGACTGAAATTGCACGGCTGATGAGAAGACTGTGTATGCCACTGGGGCTGTGGGCAGGTATGATGGGGGTGCTCATGGCATGGATGTACTATGAGATGCCACATTGAGAGCTGTAGAGTTAGATCAAGGAGAAAGCAAGCAACGTTTCTGTTTCTTACAGAAGCCCATCGTGAGAGCTTGCCAGAATTTGATGTAAGTCCAATTTGTAACTATCTGTTCAGTGGTTTCTTTTCTATAGGTATGTTATCTGAATGTGTTCTGCTAATAACTGTGTGCTTTGTCATGCCCCAAAGGAGAAGGCTTCTAGTCTGACATTCGCATTCCCTATGAGGCAGAGTGACTGATGGACTCCTTTAGGATCGTCACTGGAAATGCTTAAGTATTCCAATCAAATTCAGCCCATAGCACAACACTTAGCAGAATTGTTTCAGGGTAAAAAAAGATGGATGAAGTAGTTTGTCTCCCACAGAAAATGGGAGGTCTCTTTAAAGGGACTTTTGAAGATATTAATGATTTATTCCTAGTATCTATGGTACATTAAGGCCTGTAGCATTTCCTGTGGACGCTTGCAGCAATGCACTTCCTGGGTGTAGAGCACTTGTGCAGAAAATACTTTTCTAGGTGGTTTTCCCACAGAAGAAGAATTTAGGATGAACCTGTTTAAAAAAGCCTGAGGGCAGAGCTTCCTAGTAAATGCTTGCTAAATTGAACCTTACATCTTTTGCATATACAAAGTGAATCACGATTTACACTAACAAATTGGGATGTTCATGTGCAAATCAGAGTTTGCACAAGTGTATTAGAAATGTGGGAAAGTGGCTTAGGACATTCATTCATGACAGTCAGTTCCCTATGAATAATAAAAACTTCTTAGTTGCACTGATTTTAAATTTTTTTTATTTTCCCTTCAGAAGCAAGGAGGAACGATTCAAAGAAACGAGTGAATTCTCATTTTTCCTGGAAGATCCGAGACATGTAGCCAAAAATAAGTAATGAGTAAAAATAGATAAGGAAACTGGGGCCTTAAAGACCATTTCTCTCTACTTCTTTCATCCTTAAGCTTCCTTACTTCCTACTCCTTTGTGAAATCTTTGTTCCAAGCTCTTGTTGCTCCTTTTGCTCTTCTTCATCTATTTCATTGTAGTTTCTTCTTGACACTGTTTCCCCTTTTTGTTCTTTGCATCCACTTGCCTTCTTCCCCTACTATTTTCTATTCAGTTCCCTCTTTAGATTTCCTTTTTTCTTGTCTCCTAAGTGCTTGCCTAATTGTCTTCGCTATTTTTATTTTTTTTTTTACTCTCTGTCTTCCTCCCTTTAGGTTCTTTATTACGTTTTCTAATCCTGGTAAAGCATGGTGAACATGCTGGTGACTCCTCCTTAGGTCTGGAAGCTGGCTAAGGGAACAGCAGAGATTATCGGTGCCCGGCTGTCAAAGCAGCAAGACATCATTTTAGTGGCGAGTATAGCAGCGTATCATACCTGTGGCCAGCACAGGAACTGTAGTATTTCTCTTACCTTCCTTGGCAATCCTAGTCCCCATTCCAGGGGCTGAGAGCAGGATTTCAGTAGTTTCAGTTTGTTTTCTGTATTCAAAACTGAACTGTATGTTCAGTTTTGTTTTCAGCAGTCAAGACTGCTACCAAATCGCAAAAAACCCCTTCGCTCTTCCATACCTACTGCTATCACACCAAATTTCAGTCTCTTAAAACAGCTGATCAGATTCTCTCCTGTTGGGATTTAGGGATGTTTTATATGTAGTAGACATAATTAGAAAGTTGCATTGTTGATGAAGTTCTGTGTCTGAGATGCAAAACCAGAATTCTGCTTCACTCTGAGCTTCTTCACCAATTTTGAGATTTAGAAGGGCTTTTATAACCAATGGGCCTGCTCAGAAAGTGTGTTCAAAGTGTATCAAATAGGCTGGTTCGATTTCTTTCTTCTGTTGAAAAGCACAAAACCTTTAAGTTAGAAAAAGTTATGGAGTGGTGTTCTACTGGTATGTTGTCTGTATGAGTGGCTAGAGATCTCTGAGGTGTACTGCTTTGTATCTGATAGACGAAGCTCAGTCTGGAACTGGTTATTGTCTTAATGTACAAAAGTGTTCATAACCATAGTTGGAGAATCATGTTTTCCTATCCCAGTAGCACCACAAAATACTTTGCAATACAAATATTCCACATTTTTATGTTTTCTAGTTCTTCTATTTTTAGCAGACGCTGGCCATTGCAGCCGCTGTGGATTACTGAAGTTAATGGATAGTAACCCTCCTCCCTGAGAATTTAAAAACTGTTACTGCACAGTGATGGGAGAATTTTTAGCAGTCAGAACAGCTGATGGAACTTTCCTTTTGAGTCACCATAGTAAAAAAAACAGGACAAGGTAGCTAAAAAGCCACATGGTAGTCTCTGTATACTGGCTAAATATTGTCCTGTATAAGCAAGCTCAGTTCTCCCAGTAGAAATTGTGCTAGCTGATACTATGTCAGAATTTGGATCCATCATAGCAAGGATCAAAAAGACTGTAGTCCCGCTTTATATAGGATAAATCCCTGTTCCCTTTTTTGTTACAAGCTCCTGCTGAAAGTAGCGGAAGATGTGGACGTGCAACTAAAAGCGGAATCTGTCAGTGTTCCAAGTAAATTTACATAGTGTTATGTCAGCTGAACTAACAAAGAGTGTTCAAGCTTGATCTACGTTTAGGTCCAACTTTTAAAAGGACAGGGCCTAGATCCATAATCATTAATGCAATTATGTGCTTGATTTGCATATACAGTTCTGTAGTTACATATGCAAACTGTCTGTGTATGTGATCTCAAAATGGCCATTTAATAAGTAATACTCAACATAAATCTATGATTGCATATAATGTATGTGTGTGAACTAGTTATGCAGTTGTGCACAGTCCCAGTCCGTGGTGCTTACAGCAATGGGGCTCTCAGAAAACAGATACATACATTTTGTTTGCATCTAACAGCTCAGTATAAATTTTCTTTGGAATAGTTAAAAATCTTATTGGTGAAATCAGTTGAAGCTTTTTGTTCATATGCTTCATTCTTTGAACAGACTGAGATGTTCTTTGTCAAAATTCTAGATGAACTCACAAGGTAGTCTTTAATGTTATGAATGAGAACAGAATATGCAGAGTTGGACAGGCTGAGATCCAACCCTTATTGAGTGCCAGAGTCCTCTGAAACTGCTTGTGAGACACAGTTCTGCAATTCCAGTCATCATCAGTTGTCCATTATGTATCGATGTCAGCTACAGTATCTGTGAAATGCAGAATACAGGTTGATATTTTTGATGTTACAAAGATGTGTGTGTAACCATTAATTTTTTTGAGAGAACTATCATTTAAGATGATTTAGCTAGTAAAACCAACTGAGTTAGGTTGTGAATTAATTGAAGAAGCACTTTGTTGATCAAGGAAGCGAGTCCCTTTATTATGACAAAAAATGGGCCAAGAACCCCCCCACTGTCTAAGCAGGTCTATTGGTGTCTTACTCTGTTTGATGTTCCCCTGAAGATTAGCTTCACGTTAACAAATTTGCAACTTCCACAGTGTGTAGCAGGGCTTTTCAAACATCTCCATGCAGGAAGTTCCCGTAGCCTTGTTCAGGATACAGAAGAGATGAGTGATCTGGTGGCTTTGTTTGTATCTTCTCAAGAGTAAGCAGAGGTGTACGTGGATGACTGAGCCCACAGTTTCTGGTTTTTGCTATTAACACAACACCCTAGAGCTAGAAGATTGATTCAGAATTGGGTCCCATGGTTACGGTGTGGTTAGTGTTTGTCTTTTTAATTCTGTAAAGCAATCAAATAGACTGACATAAATTTGATATGCTAATACATAAGTAAATAAAGACCTGCAGAGAAAAATCTGACAGGTTTTCCTAGCATAAGAATCAAAGCCTGAGCCAGATACAACAGTGCACATACTGGTTTTCAGTCCTCGTAACAGCATTTGTCAGTAATGTAGCCTGTATTTAATCCTTACATTTGACAGAATAAAATTTAATCCATCATATGTTTAATCTTACCTGGCAATAAGCATAACTTTTATAAGCAAGAAGTTTAATTATGTAGCACTGTTAATTTTTCAGTAGAAATGTAGCTAATGTAATGTAGTAGGCAAATAGTCCATGCAAAGCAGTCTGTCCTTCAGGAACCAGCAGGGCTGTTCACAGAGTGGTCGGGTGTATTTTTCGGGATGCCAGTGTAGTAATACACAGTGTGAGATGTGAGAGCAGGAGCTTTGCACCCTCTGCCAGGATCAGTCAGGAGCTCTGATGCACTTGTGGGGATGAGTCCTCACTCATGAGAGAGCAGAGAATTAAAACAGGCTGTATTCTATTGAAATAGCAGTCTTCATGTGACACTACTATGACTGTAGCAGAAACTTACTTGAATATTTACATTTTATGAACCTGATGCTAGCCTGTACTTGTTTACTTGCATGTGTGAGAACTTTGATTATAACTTAAACACAAGGAAACAGATTTTCCTGACTTTTATATTGCAAGTTGTTAAGAAGTAACTTCTTTGTAATGTAACTCTTGGTATTACTCTGTGTTATGTTAAGGAAAAAGAAAATAGTTAAATGGTAAAGAAAATAGAGTGAATCCTTAGCAAGAGTAACCATTGTTATTTCCTAAGTATTAGAAGTCCACTATTTCTCCTTCTCTTTCTTCACAGTTAGCAAAGAAATGAGAAAAGACCTTGTAAGTAAAGCTGCTCTCCGCAACTGGGCAGCCGATACTTGTGCACGCAAGGACAAAATTTGGGTTGTGATATGTCATAAAGCACTTGAATAATACAAAACCATCTAAGCTAAACTTTATTAAATCTTAATGAGATGTCAACTTTGAGCATACAATAGATAGAAATAAACCTAAAACAAATAAGTTTTTTTCTTGTAAAGTTACAAGCGCTTGCAAATTCAGGTGAGAAAGAATTTCGTTTTTCTTTTTGCTATATAGTACTGCTACTGAAGTCAGTGCAGTTAGTGTATCCTCCCATGTGCTGCGAATAGTGGATTTACAGCTACTTTTGTGTTAAAGAAAAATTAATTACCAGTCTTATTCCTGTTGAATTAACATTATGCTGTATCTGATGATTATCATGGTTTTTCCTCAGCCACCTCAATAAATGCCTTTCTTTAGCTGTAGTGAAATGTGCAAGCAACTCTTGCTTGAAATTAGAAATTTAAGGGAGAGTGTTCAAGTTCTCACAGATACATAGTAATTCTGTTGTGAAAACAATATAAACAGCGTTAAGAACATAGGACTTCAAGAAACTGAAGGTACGATATTGTTTTGGTCTTTACTAGAGTTGTCTGTAGTCTCTACTTTGTCTTCACTGAAGAAAATCCCCATCTTCTCTTTGTATTTTCTTACCTCTTTGTGCTTTAACATCCTTTACAAGCCTGACATCTAGCAGTTTATACTTACAGTTCTTGGCCTCTATGATGAAACTTTCTTTCTGGACTAAAAACTGTCAAGAAAGACTTTTCTCTTTTGTCTTTTTTAAGACTGCTCTTCTAGCCACCATTCTGGAGTCTTCCTCTGCAAGGGTTTTATCTTTGTACAGTCTAACCACTTTTACATCTTTTACTTAAAAGCCTCCTTTGCATTCGGACCTCGGTGCTACATTTCACTCCTTTGACTACCTTTCTTAAGAGACTTTGCCTTTTGAACAGTCCTAAATCTTAGCCGTACTTGCTAATCCTTTCACTGAATTGAATCATGCTTCCCCGTATTATTTTTATAATTGGCTCTTCTGTACTGTTCTCCTTGGTTACAAAACTCAAATCTAAAATAACCTTAAGTCCTGCTGGTTCACTGACAACTGAATTAATTTGTCATCTATGACCAACAGAAATAACTGGGTCCTGTTTAGGCCTATGAATAGGACTGGTTATTTCCAAGTCTGTATCTGGGATGTTAGTCTTCCATAATAACACAATTCCTAATAGTATTTATTTGTCTCTGGTGATGTTTCATTTTGATTCATATCTGAATCTGACCTATGGGGTTGATAGCTGATTCTTACAATTATCCTGTGCAGCCTATTATTGCATCTCTTCCCAAAATCATTTCAAACTACTGAGAGCATGTTAGTTTTTTCTATCCCATTTTATAGATGCTAACTTGAAAATTTTAACAAAGCTAGCGGTACAAGGAGGTAAAAATTACTTAGGTTAGGGGGAAAAAGTGAGGGATTCAGGGAAAAGAATTTGAGCTAAAATGAGAAGATTATGAGGGCAGGAGGAGTAAGGAACCATTTTTGAGAAGGCAGGAACCACAAAGGAAAAATCTGTAGCCCTTGCAAAGATGATTTTAAGACTGTGTATGAAAATGAACAGTAAACACACAGAAATTGAGAGACAGAGGACTCAGGCTGGTCTTTTGATGGCCTAGTCGGGGAAAAAATGAAAAGCTGTGGAGGAATTGAAAAAGAAGGCTATGCTATTTTTAGTTGGGCACTGAAACACTTGATACAGAAACGTAAAACTGACAGGTTCAGTCAAGTTTACTCCTCCAACTATAGCTCACTTGAGGAAATCATAAAGAAGTCCTAGAAATCTACCTGAGAGGACATGGATGCATGAGTGAAGACCAAGATTTCTACTGAAGTAGGTATCAGATAAAAGCCTATAGGTGATGTCACAGAGATGGTGGAAGACATAGGCAAGCATAAACAAAAGTGCAAATGAAGATTCACATGTGCTTGCTTTACAGAGTTATCTTAAATTTTGAAACGTAGCCACAACTGTTTTGTCGCAAGAGAGATTAGATGCATGGAAATCTCTACAAGCAGCTGAGGAGTTTAAAGGTAGCACCTTGAAGATAAACGTGAGTTTGCTTATAGGGAGGCAGCAAAAAGGAGAAGGATGAAGAGCGTGAAACGTGTGAGCAGCACGCCAGGCGTAAGGTATGAAGATAGAAAGGCAGTACCACTACACCCGAGGTGCAGTAGTTGAATAGCTGCACGGAAAGGATCACAGGACACGGGCGTGACTGAGGGCACAGTCCCAAAGTGTTGAAGGGTTGGAGGATGCTGAAGAAAGACCGAGAAAGAGTAAGGATCAGCAAAAAGTAGTTGTTTTTTTTTCTGCATGACACAGTAAGACTTCTCAGCTACAGTCAACAAGCTACAAGTCTGGGAATGGCGAATGACACTGCAAAATGGAAGCAGTGAGGGGGGGAAAAGAGGAAATGCTTTGCTAAAAGATTAGGTTCTGAAAAGAATTTGAATAGGAGGAAGGGGGAGTTGATTTTTAATAACTGAGGAAACGTGTTTGCTTTATATACTTTCAGAAGGTAACGCAGGCAAAACTGTTGGGAAGGGAAAGCTGCTGGAGTGAGAGCAAATGAGGGAGATTAAGGTAAAAGGTGATTTTGGGAAGAGGAATGGTTTGTAATAGAGATAGACAGGGAAGAGAAGGAGAGAAAGGGAAAGGTGGACAGAGCTCTTAAGTAAGAGTCATGGTTTACAGAAGTGTCTCTCTGGTTCAGCTGTGTTGTCAGTGGAAAGGTCTCTTAGAGAATGACTCAAGCCTAATGTCTTTCAACTGGCCTTTGAAAAAGCTGGTTTCTGTGTTGCCTGTACAGGAAATTTGGGGTGTTTTGCCCATAACGCTGGTGTCCAAGTTCATGCCACAGTTATTCTATGCAGTTACTTTGTGACCCACTGTACACATGGTTGGATGTGAAGCGGTTCCAAGGGTAATTGGGAAGCAGAGGTGAGGGGAAAAAAGGGAAGTGAAGACGGTATACATCAGAGTAAAGAGTAAGCAGCCATTTTAGCACTGTAGAAAGAGCAGAAATATATTCGTAGCCTGGGAGGCAACCCTGTAAGAATTATTTCATTAATTGTCTGCAAATTTTTGCAAGGGTGAGGTCAGTATTTCAAGAATTTGGGTCCTAGTTCATTCGTGCAACTCTTATTTGTCGGTTCAAATTCCCCTTGCTGCCCACCTGCTGCTATGTAGTGTTCCCATACTCTGTTAAACAGCTATCCTCATCTGTTCGAGGGGCTACCTTGTGTCAGAGAAGAAATGATTCCGCTGTACGAGAGCTTTGTAATGTCTGATAAACCTGACATATTGTGTAAAAGTCACACACTATTAACTTTTAGCAACTTGTATGGATTCTTTTTCCATGCCATTGACTATTAAGTATGCTTGTCATGGGCCGTTTTCTCTAACACTTCTGTTTCAGAATGACTATCGGAAGCTGTCTATGCAGTGCAAGGATTTTGTGGTTGGTGTTCTTGATCTCTGCCGAGACTCAGAAGAAGTGGAGGCCATTCTGAACGGGGATTTGAATTCTGAGCCAGTTGAAGCACAGAGACACAGAGCATCGCTGAGCCGTGTGAAGCTGGCCATTAAGTATGAAGTCAAAAAGGTAACTCCTTATAGCCAGTGCTTTCAGACATTGTAGTAGGAACAGTGTCATCTTATTATTCCACAGGTGTTATGAAACAGTGGTCAGATGTATTACTGAGATACCGTGTGTATAATCAAGATTATCACAAGACAAAAGCTGGCAGAAGGGAACTACAGTGAAGGAGTTCAGTTTAATCTACTTTCCACAGCTGAAAATTGGCAGGAGATTTTAATGACATAAATCAGCTGTGCTAGCCGGGTTATCCACAGTCGGTTAGATCTTCTCCTGATTAATCCAGAAGAAGGCATTTCAGTGGAGCTAAATTAACTCGGTGAAAGTCAGGATGTGTCTTCCTGCCAGTCTCTGTGATGATATATAATCGAAAGAGAAGGCTCTGTTGGTGAAAGCGTTGGTTTGAACCAGTGAAAAGATCTGGTCTGTTCACAATTTTTTTGTTTCATCTTTGCTTTCTACCTTAAGTAACTTCATTGGGCAAGTTAATGCTGGGAGGTAAGTCTTGCAGCTTTCTACTAGTATTTCTAGCAACACATAGGTGTTTTGGTTTTTTTTTTAAATATCTTCTTTTTACTGCTCTGGAAGAGGAAAAGAAAACATCTAAGTTGTCATCAAGTATATTATTTTTTTAATTTATTTCAAAATATGACAGTAAATCAAACAGCTCATCTGCAACTGTGTGCGTTGTAGTGAGAAATTCTACATGATTTACCGTGTGTGTTTCTTTAAAAAAATATTTTAAAATTCAGTCCTGAAAACATATGAAATATATTTGTGGCTAGTTAATCAGTTCATTTCAGTTTTTCATCTTTGCACCTGTATTTATCAGAGTTTTGTAAAGTGCAACGTGCTTTCAGTTGATGCCTCTCTCAAAGGTAATTTTTAATGCACACTTATTTCGTGAATGAATGTTATGTGTTAAAAAATGGAGCTGTGTATCACGCATTTGACATAATACATATCCATTTATCCTAACAGTTTTCAATATATAGCTGTGTTGTTCTCTTTGAGATCCCACTACAGTCACACAGAAAATAGTTAATACTGTGTCCTTCTGTGAGATAACTCAAGAAATACAGCAATGCCTATGTATTATTTACAGCTACCTATTTACATGGTTACCATTATTTCCATTTTTAACAGCCATTATAGTTTCATCATCTCTGCAAGAAGTCTGTGTCTTTCAGAATAAATAACAGCGTATACTGTGGCCACCTGTTGAGCCAATCTGCCTTATAAAATGAATTGTAAGCAACCTGCCAGGACAACTGGGAAATGCTGGTGTTTATTATGTCCCCAAAAGATGGTTAACAAAAACTGTAAATGCAGATTCCAAACAGGAAATCATTGTTTCCAATATAGAATTGATCTACAGCAGATAAATGCATATTAATTACCAAAATTCAAGGTAAAGATATACAAGTCTTAAATTAATTAAAAAGAACGGAACAGGAAAAGAATCAAAGTGCATAAGCATGTTACCATACCTAAATAACTAATGAATTCATTATGCTGTTGCATTTTAATGTGTACCAAACCTTTGCTGAGATTCTTGTCTTGGTTTGCTTTCTGAAGACTGTGGTTTTCTTCCAAGAGGTCATGGTCACCGATGAAATTCATTGCTGAGCAAAGGGCCACACAGGTTTGTTAAGAATAACAAAAAATCTGCATAGTGCAAAAAAAAAAAAAAAAGACAATTCCACACAGCAAACTTGTTCTCTTCTCTAGCAAAAGATTAATTAGTTGCAGATAAACTCAAGGGTTTGGCTCCAATTTGTGACAAGTCCAATTCAGAACCTGCAAGGCTAATGATCCTGGTGGAAGGAAATAAACAGATGGTGCAGAGGTACAGAGTTGTTACCATATTCGTGCATTGTGCTGTTCAATGTAAACAGCCATTACAGAGGGCATGGCAAGGGTTGAGCCAGGAAGTGTCTCTGCCACGGTGGTCCCCTGATGCTGGGACTGGTTCCGTTACAGCTGTGACAGATCATAGCGATATTCTGACTGTAGAACAGATTCAGGTGTGGGAACTCCACACGAGATGCTTTCAACCCTATAACTGTAGGAAGCAGACAAGGATATGACTTAATGTTTCTTAGCTTCCAGTATTTCTAGCTGCGCTTCTGGCTCAGCTACGTTAAGGTCAGTTCACTCTTGCAAACAGTACAGCCAAACAGAACTGCAGGTCCATGAAATGGTTAATGAGCCGTATGCCCTTCTCAGAGGAAGGAAAGGCAGGAAAAAGCGTATGACAAGTAAGCAAATGTGCTCAGGACTTCACTGCTAGGGAAATTGAGTTTTAAATTCTATTAGTAATGAAACTCTTGCACTTAATACCCTGGGCACTGCATTAAAGAGTAGCCCATCTTGTAAATGCGGTATGATTTTGAGGCTAAGGTTCAGACTGAAACTGCAGTCCCAGTAGTGAGGGATTAAGGGAAGTAAAAAAACAAGAAAAATTAGTTAGAACAAGTAGTCTTGCTCTGTATGCTGAATTGCTGCTGCAGTCGTGCTTTTAGTATTGTATCTTAACTCTGTCTTTAGATTGCCAACAAAATTTCAGAGAAGTTGCTGACGCTGGGCAAAGTTCTGCAGTTCTTGTTGAGATAATCAGAGTAGAATTTCCAAGTGAAATTAATAAGAGTTTGAGTAAAATCACAGGACTTAATTTTCAAACAATGATGTTTTGAATTGATAGATAAGAAAGAAGATTCAAAATTCTCCTTATGTTGTGTGCTTGTGTATCACAGCATGTCAGGATCTGTTCCTTCCAGGTCTGAACTCAGTCATTAGGATGTTAGGAATAAATAACATTATAATTATTTTTAGTCATACAGAAGAATATTTACATACTGATGACTTGGTTCATAGATACGAAACTGAATGCATCTGAAGTGTTACAGTCAATTATGCCCAGAAAAGCAGCTAATTGGGATTTTTTTAGTGACCAGATACCATCCTCATACATCGTTGTTCTTCACTGAGGTTTGGATTAGATCCTAAAATATTATATAAATATGATGATATGATCAACATGTAATAAAAAGTAAGAAACTGCATGGAAAGTAGGATGAGAGAAGTGCAGAAGGAACAAGGTTGTAGGATGATGTGATTGTGGAAATATGCTGTGAATCTACTGTCTTCGGAGGAGATGGAGCTGGAGGGCAGACAGATATACAGGGGGAGGGGAAACAGAAAAGGTTGCAGTTGCTGGAAATAAAACCAACAAAATCATAAATTCCAGTATTTCAGCAGAGCTGGAGAGGAGAATGAATTTCAGAGCTTTTATGGATAAGAGAAGTGACACGAGTTGCTCTGAGGGTTTGGATGTGGTACATACTGTGCAGTTGCCAAAGTTGAATAAGTTGCTAAGATCTTCTCGAGAGCCCTTAGACTGACTGCCAGAGAAGAACTTGCCATAACCATTGGCATCTTATCCACTAACTCCTCCCTTTTCTGGGGAAAATTATAGCACAGGCAGATCTCCTCTTAGCATCAGATCAAAATGTTGATAGAGCAGGAGGAATAAATCAGCACGCAGCTCTGGATGCGATGCAGGAGGGCCCATCAGCTGGTTCATAGCCCTAGGCAGGCTCCCTTAAAGCTTCTTTGCTGTTTCTTCCCATTCTCTCTGGTAACTGGTGGAGTGATGTGGATGTTTCTTCTCTCTCCTCTTCCCTACAGTTTTAAGCCTGCTTTTTAACAATTTATTTGTAATTTGAAATAATGAACTATGGCCAAAGACAGAAAAGTAAGTAATCTGTTGTGGCATTTGTCCCTTCATGTCCTGAGTTGAGAATGAAATATATCTGGGGGGCATATATCAGAACACACAAACACCAAAAAGAAAACCAGTCTCTTTTTTTCGAATAAACCAGGCTGGCAGTTTTTATGGTGCATAAGCTTCAAAGGTGACAGCCTAATAAAAAGAAGACAAACATAATTCAAGCTGACATTAGTTTCTTAAAGACTTTTAATTTTTTTTTTTAATTTATTTCTGTTGGCCATTCCGCTATAGGTACAGACTGTGTTAATATGTGTTAGTGAACCACACACCAAAATACTTTGGGAGTTTCGATTTAGAGAAAAGTAGATTAAAATACGAAAGTTGCTTCCCTTCTTAAAGTTCATGCAACAGCTTCAGATTCCTCCTCCTGGGGCTTTTAAGGTTCCCTGTTTTCATTGCCAATGACTTAATTGGATTTTTTTTATTTTAAAGTCTGCCCTATTGTACTACTGTATGCGCTTTTTAATGAGATTTGGAATATAAATGGAGTTTTGCAGGCAAGACCTGGCAAACAACAGTGTACATAGTACATTATGATCTCAACAGAGTACAAAGGATAATAAAATGGATGTCCAAAGTTTACAGTATTTTTTATTTTTTTTTAAGTACAAGCAATTCAGGTCAGATCTCACTCTTAATCCAACATGGATTATCAGAGTTATCAGTATTGTTTTCAAATTCTTTTTGTGCAATTACTTAGCATACTTTACTCTGATTTACTAGTTATTGTTGACCAATGTGACAAATACATTACCAGATTTCTTCAAAGTGCTGTGATACCTAGGCTGTTTACCTTCATGCTTAACTGATGTCCCACATGCTCTTGTGATGTGGCAGTCTCACAGGACATGGTATAATAGTAATAGTGATAATGATGAGTATGATAACACTTTAGAAATGGACTTAACCGCAAATGTAAATATAATGGGCAAAGAATATAGGGAGCTACAGAATTATTCTTCCCTCCCACCCCTTATGTTTCTTCAGTAGCAGCACCCAACATGGAGTACGCACTCTGGATACAAAACATGATCCTGATTGCATCACTGTACCGTCCCCTCTGTCCATAGTGCTTCATCCCAAAGAAATACAACAGTGCTTTAAAAATAGAGGAATACATGTTCACCCTTCAACAAAAAATTGACAAAGAGTCGATTTCAGTGAAGTAAAACTTAAAGTATATTTAAACAAGTGCAGTTGTTGGCAGTAGCTTGTTTTAGTATTCCATAATTAATTTGGGAACCATCCCCTCTCCCTGTGAACATACTGAAATCTTACTGAAGCTAGGAAAATAATGTTAGTATGTATTTGCTGCATAGGAGATAGATGGAAGCTGGTTTTTGGGGTTTGTTTTTTTTTTTTAGTGGGTACTAGATCCTTAATATGTGCCAGTTTAGTATCTTAACATTTCAATCCCTGCTGCATTTCAGTTTTGGGACACTTAAGGAAGTATTTGTGGAAGCGAACGACAAACAAAACTTACATAAAAAGAGAGCAAGTCTGTGTTGTAATTGTCTGAGGAGAAGTTGACTGTTAACCCTAAAACTATTTTTCCACTTGTCTGGTGGTCTTTTCATGACTAAATCCTGATAAAATCACTTGATGCCCTGTTTCTTTGTCTTGATATTTTTCCGGCTTCCTCCCTCCTATTTTAAAGCACTTGGTTACAAAAGTCCTCGGTGATGTCTTGGCTCTGCTTAGTTAAGGTCAGTTGAAATTTTACCATTGACTTCAGCAGGCATCAGTGTTAGGTCAAAAGGGGGTAAGTATATTCAGAAATTGTCTTTCACATGTCTATGTGTGCGTATAAGGAGAGTAAGTACCAAAAGTTGGATGTAGGGTTGAAGATTCCAAAAATGGCCTGACGTTCGATGAACTGAAATTCAGTGGTAATTGTGTATGCTTAGACTACTGACAATCAGAACATTCTTGTTTAAATGCCTGAATATTTTTTATTCAGATATTTGTACACATCTAGTCTTGTAGTTTCCTCTATTATGTTTAATACCTTTTAGTCCTTTTGCTATAGAAATAAATGAGCAAATACTTAATATTGATAAATAATAATGTAAACTAATCAGCAAAGATAAAAAGAGCACCTCATAAAATAATTCATTAAAAATAAAATTATCTTGCGCAGAAATCCCTAAAATGTTTATATTTTTAAAATATACAACGCAGATGTTATTTGAGCTTTCTGTAGTGTGTTGTTAAGCTGTTAACAACTCATTAAAACACGAAGAATAGCATAAGACTATAGTGGTAATAGTCTGTACCCTCAGGGTCCCTTAAAATCTTAAAATAGTACAAAAGGAAAACTTATTTTTGAAAACTGTCAAATTTGAGTATGTAATGTTTTTCAGGTGAGATAGTATCAAAGGCATGAACTTAGAGAAAATACAAAACTGTAGAGCAAAATACAATCTATAACAGAGTCCTTAGAGCATCATCAAAACCATAAGGTCATCTTTCCATCTGCTTCACAAAATGGAATTTCCTTGTATTACTAAATGCTAAATTTTATTATCTACAAAACATAAATTTTTTTTTGTAGTAAGTGGCTTCTGATTGTTTTTCCAACCCCAAATACATCTAAGTAGAGGCTGTCACCATCGATGGCAGTAAGAGAGAAGAAATCCTTTTAATATTCATCTCTGTATGTTCTGGTGAGGTTTAAAATTCTGTGCTGTATTCTTGCTTTATTTATTTATTGCCTCAGTAAGTTTTAGACTGAAAATGTATAGATGGTTAAGGAGGTATTTGGAGCCTTTGTGGAAGAACCAAATCAAATGGCGATGATGTTTGAGGAGGTCTGTGAAAAGCTTGTGCACGAAGGAGAGAGGGTAATGGTGGATTTATGGTCAGATGAGAATTTTCAGTCTGCAGGAGTTCTGCAGGTACCTTCGATCAGCTTGATTTGATGAGAAATTGTTGGAAGTTAGGACTGAGGTTCAACTCTGTCAGGGTCCAGCTGGGTATGCAAAGCTGTTCTAATATGCATAAAAGGTGTCTGTCAGCAGTGGCTGGCTGTGCGTGCAACCTCATCCCCAAAGTGCTGCTTTAAATCAGCTCAGCAGTTTCTTCCTTATTTATCAACCTTTATTTTAAAGGAAAGGATGAAAAACATGGTTCTTAAGGTCTAAATTAACACATATATTTAAGGTGATCATGATCATGTATGTAGCAGTTATATAACTCTTCTTACAGTATTTCTTGGTTTTCTTTCTTTCTCTTTACAGTTTGTGGCCCATCCGAACTGTCAGCAACAGCTACTGACTATCTGGTATGAAAATCTCTCAGGATTACGGGAGCAGACCATAGCCATCAAGTGTCTGGTTGTGCTGGTTGTGGCATTGGGCCTCCCATTTCTAGCCATTGGTTATTGGATTGCACCATGTAGCAGGGTACTGAATTTTATAAATTACTTATCTTGTGTTATTCTGGGAGCTGTGTTTCAATTTCTGGCATTCAAAATGTAATATTGTACCTCTAATACTGCTGCTTCCAAGTTTTAACTAATTAATGATATTTTTAGTAATCTCTAGTCTTGAGCCAAAAGATGCTATTTGTTTTATTTGCACTGTAAAGAGAGGACTGCAGTGATGAAACACGAAAATAAATTGTTTGAAGTTTAAAGAAAGGAAAAAAAAAACATTTCTCTCTGAGCGCTTTTTTTTTTTAAAATTTCCGTAGATCATGCTCTGCTATATAATTGTATTTTTATTAGTAACATGGATTTTTTGAAAGCCGCTACTCAGATTTTGTATTTGATCTCATAGCATCTTAAGACCTGATGCTGTTCCCATATAAACCATTAGCAGGGTATCTGTTGACTTCAGTGATGCAGAACTTAATTTTAAGTAAAATATTTGTTATACCTGCCCTAGAAGGTCTGTTTACCAAGTGAACCATAGAGCAGAAATTACATTAAATGCAGTATTCCAACCAAGTGGTAGAGTATATTTTTAGAAGAGAGTAGCTGTGAACTCTTACTTCTTTAAAATTATGTGAAAATAGATGGGTGCTTCCAGCTTTCTTGATGATCTCACAATGAAAATAACAGCAGTTTCTTTGAAATCCTTATAGTCCGTATCATATGAATTGTCTGTAAATGAAGCAGATTGATAGATCATTGGTAAATCAGAAAAAGGAAGATTTCTCTTACATATTTTTTTTTTTAAATTAAGTAAAATTACTTCTGTGCTGAATGTGGTCTTTCAGTTTTATTTCCTTAGAAGTGTATAGCAAAAAAATGTGTTTCATTAAGTTACATTTTGCTCTTGTAGTTCACCTCAAAAAGGATAAGATTTTGCTCATCTCCTGCATATTTCAAGGGAACCTAATGTTTTCTATGGGTTAAATGTTTATTTACTTTAAAGATAAACCTTTATGATAATAGGATAATTGTTACTCTTGTTATTCTCTGAAATGTCACTTTCCATGAATATCTGTAGTAAAGATATTCTGTACTTGCAGCTCCATATCGTAGAAACATATTAATATATATTTTAGCTGTTGTCTAACATGGGAAAGTGACATTTGTCCTTGAGCTTTAATTCCCGGTACCAGAAACATCTGACATTTTTCCTAGTGCTCATGTCAAATAAAAATACTGTACATTCATATCAGTTGTTTGATATTGTCATTTCAAAATGCTTTGTAAAGGTCAGGAGCAGGAAGGGAACCTGAGATTGTTTGCACGTGTAGTAAATGCTGTTTAGTGTGTGCTGCTCCACTTAGTTCATAGTGGCTGACCCCACTTTCAGGAAGACCATTCCTTGAAATAAGAAAGCTGCTTCCCGTTCCCCATCTGCTGAACTTGGATTTCTGATACTGCTGCTAACAGAGCTCTTCACAGGGGGTTTTGGAGTATTGCATCCTGTTGGTGATGTATGTGACAGTTTATTGCATTACAGCTGTTTATTAACATTACTAAAGGTCAGACGTTACGTGTGGAGCAGTAGATTGCTCTCTTGTACTGGAAGAGACAGGAAACCTTTGGGCTTAAGAGCTGTGCGTGGCTAAGATGAAGAAGTCTGTCTAGCATCTACCTTGTCACACCTTGTGCAGAGCTGGGACGAGTATTGTGCTGCTCAGACCACAGAGAGGAGGTTTATTCCAAAGGTATTACTCCTTCCAAAAGGCTGGGAAGGACAAGTAAACCTACACGTGCATTCACCCCAAGAGGTCTCCAAAGAGCATCACTAGGGAGTCTCGGTGCAGTCTCTGTGCTTGAGCCCACGCACAAATTGCTGGCTGTGGGGCCACCTCCCTCTCTTTTTCACAACAGCGACAGACCCATTGCTTTTTCCAGTGTGGTCTTCTGGAGGCAGCCAGTTCTCTCTTCTCGTGCAGACTGCCTCTGTTCTTGCTGTTTCGTCCTTCTACCAGGTGCAGATATGAATGAGATCAGCTGAATTAGTTTGAAAATAGTCATATTTCTGAGCTTGTCCTTCTTAATCCGTTGTGACGGAGCAGTCATTATTTTTAGTAGACACAGGTTATTTATTGGGGACTTCTTGCTCTGAACATATATTCTGTGGATGCAATTCAGTAGCCAGAGATGAGAAGATGAGTCTGTAATTTTTTCTAAGCTATAGTCATAGGCAAGCTAGTAGTACACATTTGTTGATAACGAAGGCGTATTTTATTTTTCCATGGGCTTGCTTCCACCCCTCATCTGCAGGCATTAGATCAAACTCTGGTCACAACCATTCTATGTTTGTAATTCCTTGGAGTGTTTCCCCTCAAACATTGCCATCTAGAGTTTATGGAAAAACATGAACACTCGCTAACAGGACAACATATTCCATAAGGCTGCCTTTGGGAGACTTTTTTCTGAAATGAAAAAGCATCACAGTGCAGTGCACTTGGAACAGTATCCTCTAAAAAATTAGGTTTCAGACTGTTCTGAGTTCCCGTTTATGCTTCTGGAACGTCTGATGAAAAGAGTTTGTTTCTTTGAGAAAACTGAGTGACTGCTTTCATTCTGCCTTTGCAGCTTGGAAGAATTCTTCGAAGCCCATTTATGAAATTTGTGGCACATGCAGCATCCTTCATTATTTTCCTAGGCCTGCTGGTGTTCAATGCTTCAGACAGATTTGAAGGTATAACAACGCTACCGAACGTCACTGTTACTGATTACCCTAAGCAGATCTTTAGGGTGAAGACTACTCAGTTCACCTGGACAGAAATGCTGATCATGGTATGGGTTCTTGGTAGGTATATTGCCCCTTCATCATTTTGTCAACTGTTTTCCTGCAGACATAAATCCTAAAAGAAAGGAGAGATGCCCAGGTCCAACCTTTGCTCCAAAGGCTGTGCAGTTAGAATAAACCCTTAGGGTGGATAACTGCATTAGAACTGGTGAGGGCATCAGAGCATCTCTCTGCTGCCCTCTCTTGCAGCACGGGGTTAAATTTTGTTTGCTGATTTGCCACGCTGTTTGGTAATTCTGGCATTTGTAAAAGGAGCACAGGTTTGCTGAAGAGAATAGCACAGAAATTATACTTTACCGAAGTGGTTTTCTTAAATAGTATCAGGCGGCCTACTCTGCTGTACGTGCCAGAAGGTCAGGAGTTCCTACTGTGTGGTGTTAACGGGCTAGCACGTCCGTGCTTATGTGGCATTGCTACCTGGGTGGCGTTTGGGCAAATCACAGTTTCTGCCAGCGTCAAGGGGCTAATGAGTCAGTTCTCATTATTCAGTTTTTTTTCACAATACTTGATCAGCTGTTTGAAACTCTGTATGGCAAAAAAAGCTATCTTCTAGCATTTCATCAAAGTCAGGTGCTTTACATAGCAATGTAAATGTCCGTTAGCCACGTGATAGTGCAGCATTCTCAGCTTCTACAGGCTGCAGATGAGAAAGGAGAATACTGTGGCTGCTAAGTGAAGGTGCCTCACTCTGCCTTTTGAATCCTTTGAATCTCCTGGTATAAGCAATGCTTTATCTTAAACTACGTTAGGGTAGGGGGATGTGTATTCCTTGTGTGCTGCCTTTTGGTAGTCCTCGAACGTACTGGTGGGGAGCAGCCTCTTTATTTGACAGAAGGCAAGGACTGAGATTTTGGTGGTCTCTAGAACGTAGTCGCTGTGAGAAATTTCTTGGGTGCTCAGAGACAACCAAGCTGATCCAGTGCGTGGCTGCTGTGCATACTGTGCAGCAGTACCCCTCTGAATTACCCAGCCAGGGAAACAGGAATAAAATGTTGTGGTTTTGTGGTTTTATTGTTTGGGGTTTCTTTTTCCCCTAAGAAGTTTTTTTGAAATAAGAAAATGTCTTGATTCTTAACAACTACAGCTCTAGGTTATGATAAGGCGATGATCTGGATTAATTCCACATAAATGAGTTTCTGATGAGAAGCTTGATTAAGAAAACTGAATTACACATAGCCAAATTCCACATTCTGTGCTGAAAAGCATCTTAGTCTGTAAAGTGTAGAACCGGTAGTATAATTGTGCCATTTATATTTGGTCATCTGTGTAGCTGGGTAGTTGTGCTTCTCTGGAAAAACTAACCCTTGTGATTTAGAAGTGTTTTATGAACGTAAATGTTAAGGAAAGGGAAGGAGTTTGTCTTTCACATTTAACATTTTTCCTTCTTTAGAAGTTATGTTGTTAGGCCATAATACTTTCACTGCAAAGCTGTGGCACTGCAATGCCCTGTGTGGAGATGTCTGAGTGTCTGAGCTTTATCCCCACATAGCAATTAATACCTTGTCATTTGATCAACCCTGTTGAAACCAAGAGAGCCTTACTCAAGGTGTATGATGGCTCTGTGACGCTGCAAATAAGTGAATTTTTGCTCCACTGGGACCACCTGGTTTTATTAAATGGGAGAATGCAGAGAGTTTAAATGAAAAGAGTTTGGCTGATGTGGCTGTGTTTTTTCATTTCTTGTTGCAGGTATGATGTGGTCAGAATGCAAAGAGCTGTGGCTGGAAGGACCCAGGGAATATATCTTGCAGTTATGGAATGTTTTGGATTTTGGGATGCTGTCCATTTTCATTGCCGCTTTCACGGCGAGGCTTCTGGCATTCCTGCAGGCCACAAAAGCACAACAATATGTGGACAACTACATTGAGGAGAATGACCTCTCTGAGGTCACACTTCCTCCAGAAATAGAGTATTTTACTTATGGTGGGTTTAACTTTTCTGCAACACAAATCTGGATGTAGAAAAACTGTTAGGATGCACTAGCATTTCAAAGCTTTAAAATTAATATTTTTGTGTGTTTGTGTTCATAGCATTGTGTGACCACTTCTGCCTCAATATTTTTGTTTCTATGCTATTTAAACAATAGTTGTTATTACAGTAGTTTGACAAACAAGTTTGCCAATATACTAAAACCAAACAATAGGCACGAGGGCAATATCAGTTCAAATGTTGCTGTCCATAATTTCATTCTAACTGTTTATCCTAGAACTAAATTTGACCCTCTTGATTTTAAACGTTTGCAAGCTGTATTTTATTTGTGGCTTAGTGCACAACACATAAAATTTTGATACGAGTTTTTTGTTTGGTTCAGTTATTTAATACAGTTTCTTGTATTTGTAAAGATCTATCAGCATTTCCTGCTGAGGGAAGGATGCTGGCCCAGTAAAGATCTGCTGAAATGGAATAAAAGTACTAAATAGTTGTTGCAGTGCAGAAATTGTAATGTGATGTAAGGTGTGATGAATCTCTATTTGCAACACCAGCAAAGGCTGTATTTGCTGCTGGTGGTGGTATTTTAGAATATGCTTTATGAATTTCATTACAACAACAAACTTGGTTTTGTTATTTATGTTAATTGGCCTATAATCAGTCTAAATTTGTACATATATAAATACATATTTAGAAACACAGGGTATTTTGATATGCAGCATTTTAATTCAGTGTTATTTTCTAAGATGGTACATTAATTTGTGTAATAAACAATTTCTGAATTTACATATAACTCAATTTTCTGTGCATATTGTGTATGAAAACCATGATCCTACTTCCATTGAGGTGAATGGCAAAAATCTTCATGGTTTCAATGGGAACCAGGTTATATCCTGAACCCATAACAAAGGCAAAAGCTTAGCGTGATTAAAAAACGATACTCTTCATCAACCCAACGCTGTTAACTTCCCATCAGTAAAATACAAAATATGAATAAATTTCTGGCTTTAGCATAGTGATTATTAAGATAGCAAATAATAGAGTTGTGTTAAGAAAAGCAATGAGGATTTACTTATTGTTATATAGTTCAGGTTAAAATGCAAGCTGTAGAAGAAAATGTCCTCGTTCTTCAACTACAGTTTTTTTCTAGCAAAAGGTAACGTAACTTACAGTCACTATTTGTGACTTAAAGGAAAAAGGAATAGAGCAGCAAACCGCTAGACTCTTCAAGTATTTGTCTCAACTAAATTCAGACATGTTCATGGAAAAATCCTGTCGAGATCTATTTTTAAACATTGTGATAAATGAGTAACTCCTTATATTTACCTCTGCATTTCGTATCTTCCAGCCAGAGATAAATGGCTCCCATCTGATCCTCAGATAATATCTGAAGGCCTCTATGCAATTGCTGTCGTTCTTAGCTTTTCTCGGATTGCATATATCCTGCCTGCAAATGAGAGTTTTGGGCCCTTGCAGATTTCACTTGGAAGGACTGTTAAGGACATCTTCAAGTTTATGGTCCTTTTTATCATGGTATTTCTTGCATTTATGATTGGAATGTTCATACTGTATTCCTACTACCTTGGAGCTAAACTAAACCCAGCCTTTACAACGTAAGTATGAAGTTACGTTTAAGTAAAAAGCCAATATAAAACTTTTAGTTTTTCACTAAGGTAATGAAGTCTTATGGATATTGTATGCTGTCTCCTAGCATTAAAGCTGAAGATAGTTAAAGTCTGTGGGAAATAGATATCTCAGAACCTGAGAAAGCCGAATGCAAAAGACCAGTTGACCAATTAGAAGGGTTAATCAGAAGCTCTTGGAAGGAGTGCAGCAGTTTTCTTCCCATCAGCCCCATATTTAGGTTTATTAGGACAGGGAAGGTCTGCCCCCTGCGGAGTTAAAATGGAAAATAATGAGATCCTTCTATTCTTCATCTCAAAACCTGGAAATATTACACCTTTCTAATTCCTGGGCTGTTGTTTTGGGTGTATTGTTACAACTACATTCTCTATGATGAATAGATGGAGCACTGTGGAGAAATGGAACATACTGTGAAAAATATTTCTTGCATGTTGGTTGTTTTGATCAGTGCTCTACAAACCTGGTTCACAGACAAACTACTTGAGATTGTTTATCGCTCACTGCTAGCACAATTAGCACAATTTATATATTTATTTGTGTGGTTAGTAATCATGCCTTTCTCTTCTTTTTTTTTTTTTTTTTTATTTTTAACTCTTTGGTTTTTTTTCCCCAACAGAGTGGAAGAAAGTTTCAAGACTTTATTTTGGTCAATATTTGGCTTGTCTGAAGTAACCTCTGTTGTCCTCAAATATGATCATAAGTTCATCGAGAACATTGGTTATGTTCTTTATGGCATTTACAATGTAACAATGGTAGTAGTTCTGCTCAACATGCTGATTGCTATGATCAACAGTTCATATCAAGAAATTGAGGTGGGCTCTGTCCTCAAGTTGTTCCCTTTTGTTACGTTGAAAAAGGACAGTACTGTTAGGAATTATTTCAATGAGCACATCTTGATATGCAGTAGTACAGTGAAGAGATTACCTTAGTAAAGGAGATCACAAAAAATACCATGTTTCTAGGACTGACCTTATCTAACAACCCAGCCAAGCTGCAGAACCTTACAGGATCTCAAGAAGTAGTTCACCATGTGCCACATATATGCATCAAAGGAGATGTCATCCATCTAGAAATTTTATCTTAAGTGATATTCCAGTGAAGACTGCTGTCAAATAGAAAACAAAGGTGCTGGGCATAACGTTTTAGACATGGGTGGCTCATTCCCAGTTTCCTTAGGATGCCTATTGCACATTTCTTTAGTGTAGTGCACTTTGATCTTTGTTGGATCACTGGGATACAGATTAAATGTACTTTGATGTGTTCTTTAATGGCAATCTGTGGTTTTAGTTCCAGTCCTCAAACTTCTTAGCTAAACGTGCAGGAGTTAGAGACACACGCACAGCAGGGATACATAGACATACTTTATTACATCTATATGCCTCTGTACATGGAGTGTGATACAGGTGCTTATCATCAAGATTGTTGTGACTGAGTCACACTTTGCAATGCTTACATGCTTTGTTTGTAATACATGCTTTTTTTCCACTTTAGGTACAATATTAAAACTTGATTCTAGGTTTACTGAGCTTTGCCTTATGCCCTGAAAGGACAGTGGCAGTATTTCTCCAAATCTGCAAAATGGCTCAGTTGGATGAATACTTGAATTTCACACAAAGTTATTGGCTGCATTGCTTGTTAAAAGGGATATGTTTTATTTTCATTTCATTATGATGACAAATTGTCTTCATTTTAAAAGATAATTAATTAGAATATTTAGCATCCAATTCCAATAAAAAATGCAGAAAATTTAAAGTAGATAAGATACTTGGGTTTAAAAAAAATATTAAAAATTCCAAGTTGCAGAAATGAAAGTAAAAGTATATTTTGTATATTTCTAGTGCCAGTTTCCAGACCATGAGTTCTAATATTTTTCAGAGAGTATTACATTCACACAGATCCAGGGGCACACCTACACTAGCAGGAAAAAAGAGATTATCTAAGACATAATGTACAAATGGATATGCCGTTTCCAGTATTTTCAGTGACTTCTGGGAAATGTCAGGGAATTCAGCAGGAGAAAACTAGTTATAATAAACTTTTCACCTTTGGAGTAAACCAAGTCCAGTCTTGAAATACTTCAGTAGGAATGTATTAAGACAGTTCTTAACACAATTTCTTCATGGCAACAAAGCTTCTACTTTCCGTAGTCTGTTATAAATTAGAGGTAGTTTTCCTGGTTATGTAAAAAGCTGTGAGTACTGCTATTTTAAACCATGTCTGCCTTGAAGCTAATGCTTTGTCACTTGTGCGAGTACCAAATTCATGTGACCACTTTAATGAGAAAAACAAGACTTTAAAAAAAGATCTACTTTAAATAGCACAGAGTTTACATGTTGGCTTTCACTCAGTGAAAAAATAACACTTGTTTAAATGGTTCACATGCTTTAACTAAGTATCGTCAATGAGATGTTGCCATAAAGAGATGACTGAAAATTAATTAAAATAGATTTGATAAAGTGATTGCATTTTTGCAGAAGTACTGGGAGTCTTACTAGCAAGCAAATAATATTTCATTTAAAACCAGAAAAGGTCAATACTTAAAAGAATTTTCATTTGGGAGAAGTTTTGCATCTCATCAAAACAAAGCGCATACTTGTTTTTATATCTTGACACAGGATGACAGTGATGTTGAGTGGAAGTTCGCTCGTTCTAAACTTTGGTTATCGTATTTTGATGATGGAAAAACATTACCTCCACCATTCAGTCTCGTACCAAGCCCCAAATCTTTTTTCTATTTCATCATGAGGATCATTAACTTTTCTAAGTGCAGGAGGAGACGGCTGCAGAAGGATATTGAAATGGGAATGGGCAATTCTAAATCTAGGGTAGGTACTGAAATCTTTTAACTGCAGTGAAGAATAGCGTGTCCATTCTGCTTTTCTTTAAGTTCTAGAGTATAATTTGTGCTTCTGATAATAGTTCGGTAATTAATTAAGCATTTACTTTCATAGATCTGTATTTCAGATTGCCTAAATGTACTGCATAAAACCAAAAAATAGCTATAAATTTTCTTAGGATAACAAGGGGCAGTGGCTGGAAAAACACAATTAAAACAAAAATAACTGAGTATTCAAAGATGCAAATAATTCCCACAAGGAATGACCTAAATATTGAATAAAGATGCTTTCAGCCTCCATTAGAAAGATTTCTAGTTCAGGATGGAAAAAAAAAGGGGGGTAGGCAGAGATAAGGAGAGAAAACTTTTTCTTTCACGGCAGACAGGAAAAGGATAAAGTGTGGTCAGTATGATATTCACTTCCTACTGTCAAAGGCTATGTTCTTAAGAGAAAACAAGAGGAAGGAGGCAGGATCAGTAATAATAATAATAATCTTCAGCACTTCCATGACATTCTGAACTTGAGTATCTAAATGTTCTATGTATTAATAGAATGCAGTGTCGCGTTAGATAACAATGTAGGCACAGGGTGACTTCACTTTGCTCCCCTACACCACCAGAGAGGCCAGCTATAATTGATTCAGTGACTTTTAATTGGCCACATAGAAAATTAATGACAAATGCAGATTAGGATTAAACCTTCATACACATTTTTACTTCACCCTTACCAGTGTGTCTGAGAGAAGAGTTAGGTCCCTGAATTGGTAGTAACAAACCTTCCGTACTGGTCACAAAGCTATCTTGTCCAAGGTGGCTTTTTTTCCCCTGCTGCTTCTAGCCCACATCCACAAAACTCTTAAAACTCCTTGCTCTAGCCGCTCATCCCTGCCTCCAAGTCATCATTCATTATTTCCTCAGCTGTGTGAGCACATTTGCTTTGAAGTTGTGCTGTGAACAGGTTGGCTAAAATTGTGTTTAAAAAAAAAACAAAACCCAACAAATAAGTCAAGGCAATCTTAGCTTCCTTGGAAATAGTACTCTGATATAGTGATGATGGAGACATCAAGAAAAAAAAAATTGAGCTGAATTCTAACTGCAAATTCTGTAATATATTTTAATTTTGTCTTATTTCTTCCTAGTTAAACCTTTTCACTCAGTCGAACTCCAGAGTTTTTGAATCACACAGTTTTAACAGCATTCTCAATCAGCCGACACGCTATCAGGTAAGTACATACCTGATGGTCAGTGCTTTGAGCAATACAACTGTGTGAAGGTACTAGCAGAATTTTGTGTTTCAAGGACATTTTGCCTTGACCAGATAAAGAAAACCTCCTGTAAAAATGAAACTCCAGGGTGCTATTGGAGAAAAGACAGTTACTGTTCAAGCCCCATTATTTGAAGAGTTTAAAAAACTATCCTATACAACACTTAGATTTTTTTCCTTTGATGTCCCAGTTTGAAAAGTGTGAAAAGCAAACATCTGAAACTGATTTCTGGGCAAGGGATGTGAAAGCATTGAGCTGACTAAGTTAGCATTACTTTCCCTTCCTTTCTTCTCACGATCTGAGATGTGACATTCAACATTCCTACAGATGGGAATGCTCCTCTCTGGTAAGAGGAGTCTGTCAGATATTACCTTCCTGTCTGCTTTCCAGCTCAGATATAAAAAAGTAAATAGGAGCTCTTGTTCCTCTAGTGCTGAAGGTATGTAATCCACCTGTGCAAATTATGTAGCTCATCTTAAAATTAGATGAGGTATGTACAATATATTAGTATCTACCAGGAACCATAGTAGTTGTGGTATAAAAATACAGATATAATCTTAACGGATCCTTTAAAGATGACATTGTATTGTCATACTGTAAAATCTCAACTTTTCTTTCATTCTATTTAAAACGTAAATATTTATCTATTACACATCCTTTCACACGTGAACTGAGTTTAACAAAGAGTAGACCTATTCTGAAGCTACTTGAAGCCTAATTTAAGACATGTTTTCCTATTGTCCTGTTCCCTACAAAAAGTTGTGGTGTTCTGTAAATACCAGGTAACTGGATGAGAAGGGTGCTTTATCGTAATGGTGAATCTCAGCAGGCCACCAAGAAAGCCTGTATGAGGCAACTGCTTGATGTGGGGCTGTTCATTCTTGCCCTAACACAGATGTGAGGGAGATGGTTAAGAAAGAAAAGTGAATAGTGCTTAATTACATATGCTCACCTGATTATGTAACTGTTTTAATCTGGCAGCAAATAATGAAAAGACTGATAAAACGTTACGTTCTGAAAGCACAAGTGGACAAAGAAAATGATGAAGTAAATGAAGGTAAGGACACTACGTTTGCAATATTCAGAGACAATTTTTGTCACGTTGTATTAGGAATCAGTTTTACAGTGGTGCATGGAGGTTTCAGGTAAAAAGAGGGTTTATTTCTACTTCAAATGCATTGAACTCAGACAGACAGTAGTGGAAGAATGCCTGTGACAACAAAAATGGATAAGTAGGACTAAAGAAGTAGAACTGAGAAATATTACAGGCCCCGATTTACAGGTGGAAAATGAGGGCACAGGCACGACACACGGTTACAGAGGAAATTTGTGAGGAAGTCACTAACTGTATTCTCCCTTCAGAGTCCTAGTCAGAGCTGCAGGATATCTTTCTGTTCCATTTCATTCAACTGAACACACAGTTCACCACTTCACACCATGAACTATTTGTATTACCTTCCTTCATAAAGCTGTGCGGAATATTAATCCATGAAGTTGTGCATCATTAAACAAAGCTGCACAAAGTTAGTTGCATGGTGAGAAAAATGACAAATGTAGCCACTCTTTTAGTGTGTGACCGGAGGTCTTTTGAGAAACGATGGATTTGAGCCTGGGGGCTGGTGACAATGCAGAACTTCCCTGGTAGCAGTGAGGGGGACGTTCTCCAGGTGCACATCCCATCCCCACTGGGATGAGACTAAGACAAGTGCTGTCCTCCTTCCTCCAGCCTTCCAGGAACGAAACACAAACCTACAGGCAGCATTGCCAACGGTCCAGCAATGGTTTTATTCCTGTAGGCTGGAGGTTGTAACCATCACGGTTCAGCCAGTAAGAAATCTGTGTGATGCCTGCTTAGCATAAGTCTGGGCTAGTGTAGTTGGTTTCAGCGCAGCGGGAACGCTTAGCCAAGCCACTCTGCTGGCAGCCGTGTGTCTCCGGCTGGTGTGCAGTGATGAACGGCTCGGGATCACAACAGCTCTTACTGGCATGGGAGCATGGGGTGTTTCGTGTGGATATGTGACGTGAGGGACCCGAAAAGGCTGCTCTCTCAGCGAAGGCAGCACAGCTTTTAGTTACTTTCTGCTTACCTGTAACTCCCTACAGCGAGAAGCAGGGAGAAAAGAAGGGAGAAAAGAAGATGGGAATTAAATCCCGCTCTGTGCCTTCAAAAGGCAGCATCGTGCATTGACTGTTACCCCATCCTATGTGGCTGTACAGAGCTGAGCTTGTGAGTGACAAAAGCAGAGAAACTCCCCAAAGTGTCTTCCTCAGTGTGCCCCTCTCCCGTATCCCTGTTGCTTCCCTCCTGTTCCTGCTCTCTGGTGGGAGAAATCATCTGCCCGGTGACGGATGAAAAGATTCTTCTCTCACCAGCAGCCCCAGGGGCGTACGAGTCTGTCCAGTTCCCCGATGCCTGGGTGGTATTGGCATATATGTCTTTAGATAAGCATGACAGGGCAGAAGAATCATGGTTCGTGGGCATCATGGTTGTTGCTTTATCAATAATTTTCGTAAAGTCCACTTAGAGCAAGTCGGGGAACCCCTGAACCTCAGTCTGCAGCTGCACAGCAAAGGTAGTGCTCTTTGTGTCAATCTCATCTCATTGGTACCTGAAGTATAGATCCAGCCTTTGAAGATAGAATTTTTGAACTCTGCTGTATTCTGAATAGAAAACTTGTGCATTCTTATATACTGCAGCTATTTTAGACTTTAGTCTAGGGATTTTTCCCTGTTTTGCATCACTAGAAAATTTCGCATTCTTCTGTAGTCTTTCATAGGTGACAAATAATTTCCTGTGGTGGCTACTGTGTATGAATTTACATACCTCACATTGCTGGGAGAATAGTATTTGAATATTTTTTAAAGCTTTTGCTCTTTAAATGAATATCCTATAATGGAAAAAAAACACTGTTGCTTGTTATGAGCCTCGCCTTGACAATTGTTTTCATTTAAATGCGTTTTTGTATTTGCGTCACATTTTAACATAATTTTAAATTGGTTGACTTTTTCTAATTCAAAGGATAATGGTAAGGAAGAGGAGAGAGACTCAGAAGCTGTGAGTTTTACTGCCAGCTCTGCCACACTTTTCCTGTGTGATCTTGGCACATCGCAGAAAAAAATCTCTTTGCCTTTTCTCTCTGAAAGGGGGATACTAATATTTACCAGCTGTTCAGCAGTGTTGCCGTGATTAATTCATTAACCTATATAAAGCGCTTTTTGAATCTTTACTGTTCTGTATACACGTGGAGCACAACATCAGAGTCCACTGGACCATGAAAATACCTTTGGTGCTATTTAGGGGTGGAGACACACTTAATCCCATTGGGAATAAAGAAGAGGTAAAGCCTCCTGCCCCGCTCCTGTACCTGCTCTCGTGAACATTTTGAGATTAATCTGAAATACGCACTGATGTGACTTCATAGAACAGTATTGAACGAACCCTAATCTTTGCTAACACGTATTTCTTTCCATGATTAATACAGGTGAATTAAAGGAAATCAAACAGGATATCTCCAGTCTTCGCTACGAGCTTTTGGAGGATAAGTCCCAAGCAACAGAAGAGTTAGCGATTTTAATACATAAACTCAGTGAGAAACTAAACCCTAATATGCTGAGATGTGAGTGATTCGACAAAGGAACCGTGGCTTTGACTACAGCACAACTATTTATTGGCAATAATATTTCAGTATCTTATACTTGAAAAATGTATTGTAGATTTTTAGCACTGAATAACTTTATGTACAGCTTCTCTGGAATTTAGTCTTAGGAAATTTTATTAACTCACCACAAAAAGATCGCTTTCTTAATTTTAATCGTCTAAAAGCAAGAACTGTCTTTTTTTTTTTTCTTTTTGCGTTTATGCGTTAAAAAGGTAATGGTGTCAATTGCTGATATTTTAACAGGTTTATGGATACGTATTGAGAATTCTTTGCACTAAATTTGCAAGAAGAAATTAAAATAAGAGATAGAGCGTAGTACTCTGTTCCTTGCAGCAACTGGGTCCGAGTAGGATTTTTCATAGTACAATAAATGGCCTAGCGCTCAGTGGAGGATTACTTGAAATCTCTGTCCTTTATTAGTGATGCTAGTCACGCGTTTAAGCTGAGAACTCACGGTACGGTTACAAGGAATTAATGAAAGTCAGGTAAGTGTGACTGTAATTGTAGTGTCACTGTTTCAACATGTATGTACATACACATACCCACCACTACCCTCTCTTAATTCCACATATTTACTTTCAAGAGTTAAAGACTAGACCTTTTTTTTAAGAAACAGCTGTGACCTCGGTCCAGAGCTACTCTTTATGTGCTAGAAATGGTTTTGTTGGGTTTTTTTTTAACACTCAGGCTGCGTGCAGGGCTGGTATTTTGTTACCCCGCTCTAAATAACGCCTCCGATGCTTCGTTGTTAAATAAAATAAAAGATTCCAACTCGACCTGCCCTCCCTGTCGTCCCGCTCCTTTCCCACCGGCCCCTTCCCCTCCCCGCCGTCCAATGGCGGCGCGCCTTTCCCTTGCGGCCCCGCCCCCTCGCCCTCCGCCCCAGCCAATGGGAAGGCGGCTGGCGGCCATGTCGGTTGCCGCGGTAACGGGAGCGGCGGGGCCCGGCTGGGATCCGCTCGCCCGGCGCCATGGAGCTCAGCCTGGCCCGCGTCGACTACCTGCAGGTGGGAGCGGGCCGGACCGGCGGCGAGTGGGCTGGGCCAGCGGGGCCAGAAGCCCGGGAGAGGGTCCCGGTGCTCTGGGCGGTGGGGTTCGGGCGGGAAGCGCCTCTCGGTGGGACCGGGGCCGGGCCGGGCCGGCTCCTGCTAGAGCCGTCTGAGGCGGGCCGGGACACACATACACACACACACCCCGGGGATACCGGCGGGCTAGCGGGCCCGGTTAACGATCGTGTCTTCCGACAGGTGGGAGTGACGGCTCAGAAGACGATGAGGCTGCTTCCCGCCTCCGGGCGAAAGGCCACGCAGAAGGTAGCGGCTGTGGGCCCCGCCGGCAGCGTCCCGGCCTTCCTCCCCCTGTCCAACGGCTCCTGAGGCTCCGTGGGTAGTGTCTCGGAGGGAAAAGCTTCGGGAAACTTGGGGGGAAAAAAACACAAACCAAAAAAAAAAGTCTGAATTTTGTCTTTGGAAAACTTTCAGAACCAGTAGGGAATTGTCAAAACTTAAGGCGTTGTTGAAAACCGTGAGGGAGTTCTTGCCCGTTGCTCTGTTTCCATTTTGCTAACACCCACGATTAAATATTTCTTTTTCAGTTTTCCGCAGTAGAGCTTCAAGCTAAGGAGGCTTAAATAGGAAAACACAAAAGAAACAACAGCGCGTTGTTTTAATGATAAATTCTCGACACGGAAACACAGCTCCTCCCAAATAGACCTTTGTGGTGTGTTCCCCGATGGCTGCCGGCGTTTACAAGTAGAAGCAGAAAAAGGACTCTAAATGCTATCACTTAAATTACTGTTCTTAGGCCTTAGTGTCCTGTCTATAGTAGTTTATCTAGCTTTTCTCCACCTAGCTATGTAAATTAAGTACTGTAGACTTTAAAATATTTAAATGGAGGAAAATAAGATCAATATAGGAAAAGCATTATTTAAAAAATATTTATGCCCATAATAAAAACGTAACAATGTATTATACTTTTGAAGGTGGTGGTTGGAGATCAGGATGGGGTCATCACATGTTTTGGCATAAAAAAAGGGGAAGCTGTGGTGAGTGGAAATGTACCATTTTAAAATTTTATTTTTTAAATATTCTTCCTAATGAACTTTGAAAGTCTGTTTTTATTGACATGGGAAATAAGATGCCTGTGGAAGGTGTCTAGGTAGGGCTGTGGACTGATTCCTAGCTGTGATGAGGGCATGCTGATTTCATGCCTGGACAAGTACATGGTCCTCCACGGTTGTAGAGCCAGATACTAGTGTGTATGATCACAAAAAAAAAATCAGTTTCACAGCTTTTGCTTTGCAGTTCAGTTGGGCTTAAGTCTGTGCACGTACTGTTACTGTGACTGGACAAAAACCTGCAGTGATTCACCTTAGGGGATTTTGACAAACTGATTGCTTTTTATGAGAAATAATGAGACAAGCTCAGCTTAAAAATTTATATTTTTTTTTCTCATTAAGGAAGTTCATAGCCAGCTTATAAGGACTTCATAAAAATACAAAGAAATCTATGTAGTCTTCTGGAATAAGAATGCAGCGGTTTTACAAAAACACAAACAAACAAAAAAGTTACAGCTACCAGCAGTGCTTACAATTTTCCTATGGATGAATAACAATGTCATAATAAAGTCTGTATAATATTTTATAGCTTTTTATATTTATTGACTTATAAAACACTTGATTGCTTTGTGATTTTGAAGAGAAATGTTCAGGTTATTTTTGTCTGCATGTAATCCATAGTATCCTTAGTTATGCCAGAAATCGTAAAGCAAATTTATTATCCTTTATGTTAAAAGATTAGCATAAATATGATATTGTGATGATGAAAATTGCTTTTCTGTTTACAGCCAGTGTTCAAGACACTGCCAGGCCAAAAAATTTCAAGATTGGAGCTGGGAGGAGCTCTTAATACACCACAAGAGAAAATTTTTGTGGCTACAGGATCAGAAGTTAGAGGTTTCACAAAAAGAGGGAAGCAGTTTCTTTCGTTTGAAACTAACCTCACTGAAAGCATCAAAGCTATGTGTGTATCTTTTATATTTCTTTATAACCGTAGCAGATTGTTAGTTTATGATTTTATGAAATAAACTGTAGGTAACACTAAGTGCTAGTCCAGCTTCACCTCTGCTATGACGTGTAGGAAGGAACTTAGAAAATCACGGTGAAGTTTAGAAAGTGAAGGGGGGTTTGGGAGAGATCTGGAGGTGCTCACATCAGTGCAAATGCAGGTGAGCAGGATTATTGCCATAGTGTATCGTGTCCATATAACCTTCCTGTAGCAGAACAGGAAATTTTTAAATTTTTTTTTATTTTTGGATCGTTATACAAGATGCTGCCGTATATAAACTGTCTTGAGAGGAATTAATATTGTGAAATTATATTCATGAAATGTCTATAAAGATATTCTTGGGATTGATGTGAAAGCAAAACAGGAAATTTGAGAGCTATAGAAATCATACATCTTTAGTGTTTGTAAGAAACTTTTTTTTTAATAGCTGGACCAGGTTGCAGGGCCCACTAATGCCTGGAATCTGCAAGCAGTAGTGCATGTGTCTAGTAGGGCTAAAAGACTGTCACTGCAACTATACTGGGAAAACGCTACAGGAAGTGTTTTCTTTTTCTCAGGCATATTTCGGGAGCAGATCTCTTTCTTTGTGCAAGCTATATCTATAACCATTACTGCGACTGCAAAGACCAGCACTACTACCTATCAGGAGATAAAATCAATGATGTTCTCTGCCTTCCTGTAGATAAAGTGAATTGTATTACACCGGTACTTGCATGTCAGGATAGAGTCCTCAGAGTTTTACAGGTTAAAATACTTGCTTGTTTCTGTTTTATATATTGATGTCATGGAATTGAACTAATTCTTAAGGGAATCAGCATATCAGCCTGACTTAAATATCATAAGAATACTGTATTTTACTTGGCAGTGTTACCGTCTATAATGCTGGTATATATTTATTATTTTTCTAAAGCAAAATCTTGATTGCAAACTTGAAAAATGATGATTAATAAAATAAATAGACTTTAGAAGTCATAGGTGGAAGTAGGTAACATTGGTCTCTTCTAACTAAAAGTGCTCACATAAGGGAATTAAATGTCTAAGTCTTTATCAGTTTGGAAATTCTTGCTCTCACAAATTATTGTCGTGACAAGTCTGACTAATGTTAAATGGTGTAAGACATTTATTTGCCAGACAAATTTGCAGATTACTTTTACTAATAACACATTATATAAACTTCATTCTTGTTTTGTCTTAGAAACATTTCTCCCATAGGTATGGGGAGTTTGTATAAGTGAACTATATCTGTTACTGTTATCCGTAATAATTTTGTCCTTATGCTTGTGGGGGTTTGGTCTGGTTTGGTTTGTGGTCAGTTTTTGGGTTGGTTGGTGTGGTTTTGTTTGGTGTTTTCGGTTTGTTTTGGTTTTTCTTTTTAGTAAAACTCTTTCAAGATAGTTCTCCTTGTCTGTAGGGATCCGATTTACTGTATGAAGTAGAAGTTCCTGGACCACCTACAGTTCTTGCTCTAAACAATGGAAATGGGGGTAACAAGATTTTGAATATACATATAACCAAATAATATCATTTTATTATATTTTTAAGATTTTATGGCTTGAATTTGTTATTTACATTTTGCTTTGATTTTTAAGCTGTTAAAAATGTGGCAGAAAACTATATGAAGTCAGTTCTTACACACAAATAAATATATACACACGTATATGACTGGTTTATATTTGCATATATAAATTATATACATTTATGTTATATATAATATTATATATAAATTATATTCAAAGCCTCTTACAAGAGTAGTGAGATATAAGGCAGTCTCATTGTGTAAATAGGAACTGGACTTTTGGGGGCCTTTTCAAAGTTCTGGGTTTGGGTTTCTCTTGCGCATGGATTTCCGTAACTAGAATCACTAGTTGCATCCGTCCATGGATGGATGAGAATATCGTGTAGAGCACACATAAACTAAAACTGTGGAAGGATCAGCCTTAAAATAGTTTGATCATCCTTCTTGCTAATCTGTTCTAACCTCATAGAAATCGCTTTAGTGTGTTAATCTGGTGCTTAATTTAGTTTCCCTTAGGTTGTGTGACAGTGATGTTCAGAGCTGGTTTTGAAAAATAGTTCTTACTTACTTAAGTCTCAGCACAACCTTCACCATTGGATGCGTGTGCTGAGTGAATCTCTCTGTTTCTCTTCTGTAAAGGCAATTTAATAGCCTATCTTTGCTGAAATTTCAAGTATATGATTATGAATGATGTGTAGGCAGGACTCCAGTGCAGGGTGGCATTCATACACAGAAGACTGTTAGCCATGAAGAACATGGCTATCAGAACAAGTGCACTTTTCCTGTATTTGTTTTTTTTAAAGCATCACAGCTCTGTCACGCAACGTTGATGTCAGTATTTTCTCTTTCCCTTGGGTGGTAGGGTGTAATTACACAATACTTTTAATTCTTTTTTAGATTAGAGCACTTGATTTTATAAATTCTAAATTAAGTTTGTGTCTTTAGGTGATTCTGGAGAAGAAATTGTGTATGGAACTTCTGATGGTAAACTGGGTCTTATCCAGATTACTGGTTCCAAGCCTATACCTAAGTGGGAAATTGGAAATGAAAAAAAGAGAGGAGGTATGTGTCTCAGTCACTCATTCTTTAGCTTTCCAGCATATCTGAGGCTTTATTACAAGTATAATAATCAGGAAATCTTATTCATAGATACTTTGAAGGCATATTGTAATTATGTCAGTATGTGATATTAATGTATGTAAGCTCTCCTTCATTCTTCAGATTTTCTTATAAATAATTCTAAGCAGTTTGTCTTGCTTTGGGTTTTCTTCTGATATTATTTCCAGTACTTTAGTGTATTTCTGGTTTTATAGTGTTTTTAATGTGGCATTTGTAAAACAGTGTCTTACAAATTTGTAAATTGATTTGTATATGATTACTTGAGATTTTTATCATTTTGGTGACTATTTCTAAGTGCAAATATACCTGTCAGGTTTTTCAGATGTTTAGTAGTCTTAAAGTTTCTTCAGAGGAGAGCTTAGCATCCTCCCTCTGAGACTTTTTATATCCTTTTTTTTTTTTTTTGGAAAAATTTCGTTGTAAGGGTTTTTGTCTGAGGATGGAATAAGGCTTTCACTAAAACTCCGTATTGAGACTTAATTGGTCAGAGCATAGTACAACACTTTCCCTATTTTAGCTATTCTTTCTGTTCTATATTCTAATAGATGCTGCAATTAGCCTATACTCCTTTGTAAAGGAGAAGACCGGGAATGGAATATAGATCTATATATTTTAATTTAATCATCTCATAAAAGCTATCGCTAAGTTATTTTCTTAAAATACTTCTTAGCATGCCCTTGCTCTTCACATGAAATACGAAGGAGTCACAAAAGTTAAATTCCATCTCGTTTTTCAAATTAATTCTGGTACAAACTCTCTCACTGCTTTTTCCTTCTTCCAGACTTTAACTCTCTTTCCTGTCCAAACATAATTAAGTTGTCACGGGCTGGTTCCACATGAGCTAATAGTGGATTTGTCCACTGGGGTGTCAAGTGGCAGTACCTAGTTCAAGTCTGGCACAAGTCTGAACCCTCCTTCTGTCACCTTACCCAGAATTCATAGTGGTCCATTTACTAACAGCTTTAAGCTTTAAGTCAACTATAGGAACAAAAAATATTTGTAATTTCACCAGTTGAATAAGCAAAGGTGGGGGGACAGACAAATAATTCATCTGGGTAAATGTTTGACGAGGGAGGGTAAAACCCCTGAAAAGTAAACTGTTTCAACATCAGAAGGGGTCTCTGTGCAGCGCTTTTCACCAAGGGAACTGTTGTGGTTTTGATTTGGAATTGTTTGCTATAAAACCCACTGTAGGAGCCTAATCTCAGGCACAGATGGGAGACTTCAGCCCTCTAGTGGACACATCCAGAAACAGCATTAATAAAACCTTAAAAGCCGACCCAGAATCTCTTTCTATGTAATTGAATATGTATCATTGTGTCATAAACAAATAAAGTTGTTTTGTTTTCTTTTTCATTAGGTATCTTATGTATTGATAGTTTTGACATCCTGGGAGATGGAGTTAAAGAATTACTTGTTGGACGAGATGATGGAGTGCTAGAAATCTATAACTTTGAGAGTGCAGATGATCCTGGCCTTCGATATGATCATGTAAGCCTTATTCATTCATCATACTCTTCCTTGCTGGAAAAAAATGTGTTTTATTAAAAAAAAGAAGCTATATTTCAAAGCTTAATGTATATGCAAGATCATTGCTACTAAAATGTGGGGTTTGTTTTTAATTTGATTTTTGTGATATGACAGTATAAACTTCAAAGCAACATCATAATATTTAAGAATCAGAAAGTGAAATAGCCCTGATATAAGAAAAAATGAAAATAGTGTAGAGGGTAGAGGGTGTGTTAAAACTCTGGCTCTGTTGACTACTGAAGTCTCTCCTTGGTGAAACCTAATATGGCACTTCTCTCTCAGTGAAACAAACAACCCCATGTCATGTGGTCTGTGTTTTACATGTAAAACAATAAATGTAAACTGTCAGGACTTTAGTGAGCATAATTACTTTAGTTATGATTTGTTCAAAATAGTGGATTTGAGCCATAGTGACTATTTCAGCCTTCAGTCAGATTAGCAATTCCGGCTGGAAAAGTATTGTCCATCAGTATTTTGCTTTAAACTGCTTTTTAGTGTCTTTGTTATGCAGAGTAGAATCGGAATGCATTTGTTAAAACACCCTGATTTAGCTGTGATAGTCATCACCTGGCTTACTCTTTTGTGGGTGTAGATATTGTGCATCTAAGTAGGTATTTTGTGATGCAGATAGAAGGGAGAGCACGACCCTTAAAACCCCCACAAAAAACCCCAAACATCTAAAATAAGTGCAGTGACATTTCCCTCTGCTTGAATGTATTTATTTTAAGGCTTTGTCAGAGAGCATTGCATCAATCCAGGGTGGCTGTGTAGGAAAAGATGGGTATGATGAAATTTTAGCATCCACATACTCAGGTAAGCATCAGATGGTTTGCTCAATAAATGTCATGTATGGTGATGTGATAAAAATGAAACAGGCTATGTTGTTAGTGTAGCTCACATCTCTTAGAATTTTTATTCTGATTGGAACCAGGATAATGTTTCGTTGAAAAGATCTCTTCTAATTTAATATTTACACTTCAAAAAAATGTTTCCTATGCTTAAGCTATGTTTGTGTATTTTAAGCTATTCATGTGTTCTGCTGTGTAACACAGTGGCTGGTTTTTCTGTGGGGTGGACTGCTGCCTAACTGTGATGAAATAATGAATATGTTATATCCAAAGGAACTATTCATGGGGGCATTTTGTATGAAAAATCTCGATAGACAGGCATATCTTCTTTTTTGTTTTCCTGTCGCTTCACTAATTTCCTTCCTTTTAAGCTTCATGGGGCTTTAAATGGGGTTGATTTTGCTTTTAGCAGAAAATAAGGCTTCCCCATGTGAGGTGTCTCAGCAGCCCCTCTGTAGGATTCCAGCTATTGGCCTGACTCGCACAGAGGCCACGATAAACATGTTGCATGTCGTAACTAAATATTCCTCATTCTCTATCTTTGGTTATCTTCAGGGCCAAAAAATTACACTACTGAAACCTCTTGTATTCAAAATCATATATTTTGGCAAGATACAAATCTCAGTCAGTTATTGAGAAGTAATGGTGTTCAAGTACCTCTTTGAAATAGTCTTTGGATGATTAGAAGGCCTCGTATGAATTGGTTTGGCCACTGTATTGTTGCAGCCTATCATACCAAAGTCCTTTGTGACTTCTTTTAGTGCCTGTGGGAATGTTATAATAAATGTTATAAGGCATATAACAAAGAAAAAAGCGAAAGCCCATGTTCACCTGTGGGTTTTCAAAGGTAAACTCTGGTAGGATGTGCACTAGAATGAGTTTGGCAGATTTTGGTAACCGAGGAGTAGTGCTTAGAGCGCTAAAAGTTACATTTGAAGCCTGGCAGTGTAGGACTTCTGTGGATTCTTTGTAAAGTTCATGCCCCATTATTGGGCTTCCTTGGTACTTGAAGCATATGGCTAAGGAATGTGGAAAATTATGGACATGTCAGCTTTTATGGTGCGTTTTATAATAATGCTATCTTGCTGTTTGCATGCATTAGAAGAGGTAACTAGACCTACAGACACCCATTGAAGTCTGCATATCATACCTGAGGTATCAGGATATAATAAACTAGTATTTGCTTTTATAAGTAAATGTAATTAAGTAAACAAAAAGGTGATTTTTTTTTTCCACTTCAACTGGCAGCATTCAATCTCAAAGCACACTGTGCAGCATACAGTTTGCTATAAACGCATTACGCAGGGTTTTGTTTTGTTTTCAAATATAGTACTGCCAATTATTCAAAGTTTTGCCAGAGAAACAGAGGTGGGGAAAAATTTAAGGGCTCAGTTAAAAACTGCTGCAGAGGGATTTACTGCTTGGAGAATTTGATGAAAAAGAATAACTAATGTTTTCTGATCTGTAAACTAAGAATGAAACCCATAAAAAATCATGCTCAGTGTCTAGATTAATCCTCTAAAGAAAGGATTAAATTAAAGTCTCTATTCTTTCTACCCAGCATCTGGAACAAACATCACTCCACACATACAAAAGCTGAGTGTAGACTTTTCTTTATAGTTTATACGGAATATAAACTTCATATATTGGTTTAGGCTGGCTGACAGGACTGACTACAGAACCTGTCCATAGAGAAGGTGGATCAGGTGAAGAACTAAAATTAAGTCAAGAAATGCAGAGCAAGATTTCATCCTTAAGGTAATTGTACTAGAAGGAAATTTAAATGGAAGAATTGAAATGTTAAAAGCTGAAATGTCATCTTTCCTTCCTATCTCACTGGATTTTCTCTATTGTTAACGTATCTAGAAGTAGATTTAAACCTTTTCAAAGTAGCAATGAATAGCAGAGTCATTTCACAGTCTCTTTCTATCTTGCCTTCACACGATGATGTTTTAATGCCTTCTTCCACACCATCAGTAAGATAAGATTCCCTTCTTCCATGCTGCTTATAGCTTCTAAGTGATGGGAGGAAAGTATTCACTAACATATAATTCAAAACGCATTGTGCTCTTGAAGGAAAAAAGTTGTCTTTCCCTGTAACTCGTAGAGATCCCTTTTGGCCAGGTACAGTAGCATCTCCGTTTTCATGTGATATAGTTTATCTTTGTTATGTCTGTGGGAAGGGGAGTCACCAGTCACTTCTGGTTGGAAAATTGTTGAAATAAGATAAACATGTTTGCCTTGCAAGCTTAATCTACTTAATTTATAGGGCGGTTTTATAGTTGTTTTTTTAGGACATTATATGTGGTTTCCCTTTTCCAGGAATGAATTGGAACACTTACAGATGAAAGTACTTCAGGAACGTGAAAAATACCAGCAGTCTTCTCAGTCCAGTACTGCTGTTTCATCAGTACCTACGTTTAGTGTGAATGATAAGTTTACATTAAATAAGGATGATGCTAGTTACAGCCTCATCTTGGAGGTGCAGACAGCTATAGATAATGTCCTGGTACAGGTGAGTGTCGTTTTGTTCTTGTTGGCTTTCTTGATGTGTAAAAAAAAGTTCAGAGACTTTCTAGTTTAAAAAGCCAAGTTATAGTATCTTAAGTATATGAGGTTTAAAATGTCTGAATTGTTCTAAGAGGGAGTTGGAGCATATAGCTTTGCAATGTTGAAGTAACTGTTGTAAATGATTGTTAGGGAACAAATACAACTTAAACCTTTCTGGAGAGAGCAACATTACACTAACTACCACAACAGACCAAAATGCCTGCTGTGCTAGCAGGTTTCTATGTAACTTTTGTGCCTGTTTTCGCATGTGTCCTTCTTATTAAACAGCAGTGAACTCCCTAAATCTAAAATGAGGGGCAGATTCTCACTCACAGTTAAGTATCCTCTGTAGTGGAAAATTAATTTTAGAATGGTGTGGGCCACCTGTGTGCTTTCAGTGTGCAACAGCATCTGATTTGTGTGCAATTGGTGATTAATACTCTGGCCAACTAGAGCGGCCTTAATTAGTTATTCCTCCTACTGCATCAGCTGAAATTAATGTTATCTTTGGTAGTCAGAAAGAGTGGTGGTACTGAATTACCTTCTTCTGGGATATGCATGGGGAGAAAAATTTGACAGAAAAATTTGAGGAATTTGTGAGATGAAATTGCTGTAACAAATGGGAGAGAACTACTGTAGGATTTTATTTTTCACTTCTTAATATAAATCTCATTTTTATTAAAGACGTTGTTAGAGCAATGCTAACCTACAGCTAATTTGCAGCTCTATAGTATCTGCTGTTTCCATAGCTAAGTGAGGAATAATGAAACTGTTTAATGTAGCCCTGAACTTAATGTAGAGTTTAGAACTTACAGCTTTTTCTTTAAAGAAATATAAAGCTATATCCTCTATTCCTCTACTGTGAGAACACAATAAAACTTTAAAAATTTGTTTTTAGGAAGTATGTTGCATATTTGTCAATGTCCTGACGCTTCTCTGAAGTTATAAAGCAGTACCAAATCAAGTAATTAATAATTCTAATACCCTTTAATCTCATTTTTAAACAACGTTAGATTTAATTTTAATTCCAGTGAAAACACACATAGATAGGAAGTGGTCTGTGTCAGAAGCATTACTGTGAGTAAAAGGATGATTAATAATTATGTCATATAATCCTTGGTTTCTTGAATGAATATTGTAATCCCCCTGTTAAATTGGGGGGAAATACTTCAATCACGAATAAACGTCATGCATATGAATGAAGTATACTCTCATGTCTGAAAGATGTGAATATACTTTCATGTCTGAAAGATGGTTACACATCTTACACAGAAGTTGTTGTAAGGCAGCCACACAAGAGTTCAGGACTCCATAAGAGAATAAGAGAAAGATCATCATGTTACTCTGGGATTAAACAGTAAACTGTGTGTCTGTTAGGCTTTTACTTCTTGGATGAAGCAATCATCACCTCTCTTTTATTAAAATAAGTGATGACAGTTAAAGGACAAATACATTAGAAACTGCTCAGGAACTTCAGCTTTTTATTTTTCCTTCCTTGTGTGTTCTGCAGAGCGATGTCCCAATAGACTTGCTGGATGTGGATAAAAATTCTGCTGTTGTTAGTTTTAGCAGCTGTGATTCTGAGGTAAGTGAAACAAAAAAAGGTTATATTTATAGAGATCACATGATGGTATCTCTTAATATTGTATATTAAAATTAGAGTTTGCATGTATATATTTGTAATTTTGTAAATTTAAATATATTGAGCTAAACTACTCATTTGGTAATTTTGGAGAGCTCAGATTTGTTAGAAATACTGGAGAATTAGGAGTTAGTGGCAAGTCCTGACATAGCTAAATATGCGCAAAAGGATCCAGAAGCAACAGCTCTTGTGCTTTTTTTCTTGTCTGGTCAAGAGTGTGAAAGACACATTCAGTGTTGCTCTCTTCTCTGGATTTGCCAGTGGCACATACATTTACTTCAAAGTAATTTAGGTGAAGAACATTCTGTTCCTTACTTACTGTGTCTCTTAAAAATCACTTTAGAACAAGAAAATTCTGCTATGTGGGGAGGCCTATGTTTAAGTGGATTTTTAATATAATAATTATAAACTTAAATACTTAAAGAATTACTAACAATGCTTAAGGCCGGGGGGTGGAATCCAGAAACTACCTGAGCATTACGAAAATCTTCTGTGAAGTCCTTTTCCTTGTAACAGTCCTCTAAGTATTTTAATTTTAAGAACTGAATTTGCACATCATTTGTCTCCCCTGGAGCTTTCAGAAATCAACTTTTTATTTTAAGTTTCTTATCATTCATGATTATTAATTTACCTTTTTTTGTTGTTGTGTTTTCTTACTGATCTTAGTTTTTCGATGTTGAACTAATATTGCAGATGAGTGGGGCAGACTGACAGATGCATTCTTCAGATGAAAAATAGATATCTATATAATTTTTATGGTGGTATTAAAGAGTATAAGATTATTTAGTTGCTTTCTTCTTATACAGAGAAGTTTTTTAAATGCTACAATCATTAAAATTAATTGGAATACTCAAGGGAACCAAAGATTACTTTTTGTATTTAACTTTTGTGAAGTAGCTATACGTAAATAGCAAAAACTTTACTGTACATGTCTGCACTTAAAACAGACCAGTAGAACTTTCAAACTTTCATGAATCTACAGAACCTGTTTTGTCTTATTTTTGTGGGGGTTTTTTTGCTGTTTACAGCCAAATAGCAACTTTCTTCTTGCGACTTATCGATGCCAAGCAAATACTACGAGACTTGAACTTAAGGTAAAATGCTCCAATATATTTTCCATAATTAATGTTCATGTAGATATCTGCTTAGGAATGGAGAGATCTCTATCTGGACTGACTGCTCAGCCAGAGCAAATGATCACTCCGGTTTCTACTGCTGATTGATTCCTGAGAACCTTCTAGTCCAGGGCTTGTGTTCCTTTATATTTGTCTGTAAGGTTTCTAAAGGCTTCTAAAAATATGTTACTTCAGAGGAGAGCCTGGGGTCCTTCTTCAGTGTCCCTGAGATGAAAGCAATGGGGAAACCACAGATTGTGAAAATACTTGATTCTGGAGACTGTGTGTGGGACGTAAGGTGGAGAGAGGCGTGGGAAAGCAAGCTCTGGCACTGTTTGTCCTCGGAAGTGTTTAAGGGAAGTTACGCTGGGAAGTAACCAGGGAATATAGACTGGATTTGTATTTTGGAGGGGAAGCAAATCCGGTCATTCCATGCTTATTATACTAAAGGCATGTGGAAGTTTTGGGGTTTATTTTTAACAATCCACCGAATTCACACATCTGTAGCTATGACCAGGGGAAATGATGGAAGAAAGCATGATTAGGAAAATCCTCAGGATGCAAGCAGGCTCTATGTTTTCTCTTTATGTAGTCACCTAGCACTGTAGCCTCCTAATGTGACACGTTTGTTTATGTAAAACTCTCAGTCAATAGATTATCATTATAAATTTAAGCCTGCATAAGATGCATCAAATGTGAGGAAGTTGGGGGTGGTTATCTGTTTTTTGGTGAAGTCGCCATAATGGACCTAGTGTGCAGAACTAAGACTCTTATTTCCCTTCTTAAAACGCTATTAGTTTGCTTATTGATTCTGAGCAGATCACTTTATCTCCTTGTATCTCAGTTCTCTTCTATTTCAATTTAGGGAAATGACCCTGGCCACCTTTACTATTGAAAATACTAGGTAAAGAATAAATCATAAGAAAAATGAATCAAGTGCATTCATGATACACAAAAAGAGGGTGGATTTTTTTTCTCTCCCACTAAAAACATTTATAAACTTACTGTTGTGTGTCATCATAATGCAGTGTGTCATCGAAAACACTGTACTATCACTCCTGTGTTTGGATCCTGATGTGATGGATTCTATCTGCGCAGTTTCTACTGCCACCTTGCTGCAATACGTTGAGGATCTCCAGTGATTTACATTTACCACCTGGAGTTCATTCTCTTTTTATATTTTGTCTGCGCACATGCAGACGATACAACTTTTAAGTTTTGGTGATTTTATTTCCAAACAGAACTCTTTATTAACTTATTTTTATTAGGAATGTTAGAGTGGATGTCTTCCTGCATTTTGAGTTCTGAGACCATATAAAATAGGGGACATAATCAAGGTTGTAAAGCAAATCCATACTGTGATCTGCTCTTTTGTTTGTGTAAAGCTGTTTCAGCAGCTCCTCTGCCTATTTTCAGAGCTATGTTGATTCTTGTCAGTTCTGTGTGAGTGGCATTCTTCTTCGTGCAGTCTGTGTAACTGGTCTCAGCAGAGAAGTGATTGGCACATTGCTGTGTCCTCAGAGGCATGGAGAGTGCGTACTGTACCTTGAATGTGTTCGTACATCCTGCTCATTAGGTATTCTGAGACTTGAACTTAATTCTGGCCTCTTTTCCAGAAATAGCTTAGGAAGAACTTTGATTGCTATGAAGAGATGAACGCGTATTTTGAAATTCAGTTTACTCTTCTAAATTACTTATCTATTGTTTGCTGCCAACTGCTATGGAAAGTATTTTTTTCCCTAATTAAAAAGAAATGGAGCTACTGAAGAATTAGAAACAAGTTACAGACTTTTTATTTTAACTGATCAGAATTTAAGTTAGCAGGTTTTATTTTCTTAGTATTTCATTCATCTAATGTAGCAGCACTTCATGGGACAGTGCTTCATCTAGTTTTAAAACATTTGTGATCTGCTCTATTTATAGTGGCATTATCGAGTAAATATAGTACTCTAAATATCCTTGAAGTACCACATTCTTTGACATATTTTGACATGCCACAAATCATGGTAAATTAATCCTTTCCCTTTGGTTTTTGGGGTTTTTTTGCTTTTATTTCTGCAGGTTCGATCGATTGAAGGACAGTATGGGACACTTCAAGCATATGTAACTCCAAGAATTCAACCAAAAACCTGCCAAGTTCATCAATATCAAATTAAACCCCTTTCGCTTCATCAGAGAACTCATTCTATTGACCATGACAGGTATTTGCAAAGAAAAATCAATGCCTTTCTCTCTTGAAAAACTGACAAAATCCAGCTGAAACATCTACTCTGTAAACTTAAGTACATCATTTCTAACCACTAACCAACAATTTTGAGCCTATAGTTCCTTTTTGTGGGTTTTCTGACAAAAAATGTGGATTTAATGGGTTCCTGCTTTGCTTGCCATTCTTTATCCTTGTTTTCAGATTATTTTTCATAATAACCTGGGTTACAGTGCAGCCCCATGTGTTAGTAGAGCTGAGGGTGTGGTAGAAAGGAAGCTCTCTTACTGTCAGTAACCGCAGTCTTCTCAGTTTCAGCCTCATTTTCCTCTCCACCCTTTTAATGTAATTCTTTCCCATAGCTAGTTTGGCGCCAAGACTTCTTTTGCCCCTTATCCCTCTGCTAGGAACCTACTATTTTATGCAATTTCTACTTGGTTTTTCCCCGCCTCAATTAACATCTTGTGTTCCTTGCTTCAAAACATAACTGAAGGATGGAAGGAATTATACCAAATGCTTTTACTTAATGTGCAAATGAGCTGCCATTATGCTCTGTCTGTGGTTTACAGCAGGGGAGACTGTTGAGGCTTTCAGGCATATTTGCAGTGTTGTCAGTTATTTGCTTTTGTCATAAGTTTCAGGTTTAACAACTTGAAACGGGATACGTCAAAAACTTCCAATTAGTTTCTTAACCAGTTCTGACATGCCTACCATGAGATAAAACTTGAATGTGTGTGTAGCTTTTTGTCTTCAAAAACAGAAAAGCTGATTTAATTTGTAATAGGTAGCTATGTAGCAAGATAGCTGACTTTTTACAGGGTGTTGATCAAAAGGAAACCACCGTGTCAAACTAAACCTTTTCCATATGGATAACCAGTGCACTGATAGTGCCCTTCCCTCATAACTGATAACCTTTTTTTTTTCCTTTCTTTCTTTTTTTAAATTTCATAATGTTCTAGACCCATGAATACACTGACGCTCAAAGGCCAGTTTAGTTTTGCTGAAATTCACTCCTGGGTTGTGTTTTGCTTGCCTGAAGTGCCTGAAAAGACTCCCGCTGGAGAGAGTATCACCTTTTATTTTCAGAACACCTTCCTGGGTACACAGCTTGAAAGTACTTACAGGTAAAATACAAATAACTAAAGCACAACGTGACTATGCTGGGGCTTTTGTCTTTTTCATTCTTGACCAGTCTGCAAGTGCGTTTCACACACACGTTGCTGTTCATCTCTCCACCCACAGCCCCATCAAAACTCCCATTAAAGAGAACAGGAATCTTTCCTAAAAAGGATTGTCAAACATTACCGGGGTGAGCACTGTCCAGTAATGATGCAACCTGTAATTTGAATAGGGGTTTTCTCGAAGTTGGTCCAAAAAACAAAACTGCCAGGGAGGAAAACCTTGATATATTGTTAGGATGGTGGCTTGCTAGTTACTAATGTAGTGAAATTATTTTGTAACGCCTGTTGTTTTTTAACTTCCTTTTTTTTTTGTATTGAGGAGCAGAAATAACTTAAAAGGCATTTAATACTCATGCAAGCAAAGTTGTGAATAAGCATTAAGCTGAAAACCTTCTTTTTTTGCAACTTATATTAGGCAAATGTTATTTCTGTGTTTAATGCTCTGTTCTCAAATGAATTAGTTACATAATTTGCTAAAGGAAGATATATGTCCACCTGAAAATGGAACTGTAAAAAGGGGAAAAAATTAATTGCTGTAATTATACAGATTCCAGCCTGCTCCCAGACTACCACACATATTGTCTACTCATCATGAAGAAAGTTGTTGGGTGGTGTATTCTGGGGGAGCAGGGGGAGAGTGTTTTTTCTCCCTTCTGGTGTTGAAGCTTGCTGTTTGGCTTCAAGGTGTTGCAGCGATAAAACTTAGGAGGAGTGAATACAGTCAGACATCTTGCTTGCATAACCTTAGTGCCGGACAATAAAGATAACTGCTGTGTGTGTACCTGAGATTTGTGTATACTGTTTTGTCTGATTTACTGGAAGAAACTGTTCTCTAACAAGATTACAGTGGGAATAGGGAAGGAGGGAATAGCATAAGTGTGTGTACAGCCACCTGATATATGGAGCATCGTTAGGACCTTTATAGAGGTTTGTCTTTCATTTGGGCATTAATTTACAGGCCTTCTATTTTATCATAGGGAGAAGTCTAATGCATGCATGTGTGTTTAAGGTGGTTCATTTAAAGTTTTTCTTCCTTCACAGAAAAGGTGAGGGATGTTTTAAGTCTGACAACATTTCTACAATATCCATCCTAAAAGACGTGCTTTCCAAAGAGGCTACTAAAAGGAAGATTAATCTCAACATATCATATGGTAAAACTTTCTTCTCTATTTTTCTGTCCTTAATGTAATTTTATATTCTTATAAATAGGTAGTATTAATTTGCTTGTTGGGTTTTTCTTTTTACTCCCTGCAGACATAAATGAAGAATCTGTGAGGCACACATTAAAGCTTATCCACCCTAAATTAGAGTATCAGCAGCTGTTGGCCAAGAAGGTTCACTTAATAGATGCTTTGAGAGTAAGTATCTGAACTCCCGTGAAAGGATTTTTATGGTGGATTATGTTGTCAGATACCAAGCTGTACAGCTCAAGTCAGCTGTGTGTCATACTGGTATCTGTTCTGTTTCTGCTCCTAGGGCATGTATTTTTATTATCTGGTCTGATGGTAGACTGGGGCATTTTAGAAGAGGCCTTTAAAACTATTTGCTGTCACGAGTGATACTTTCAGAGTTTACTTTTACCTTCAGACTTCAGCATGTGCTACACTTTTTAGGATTTAACTTACTCTAAAAATGAAGACATGGTGAAGGGTTTGAGCCTTCATCAGGTGTGATACTGTAGGGGCTGGACTGTGGCATGATCCTGTTCTGGCAGCACTCGGAGCTGGAAGCTGTAATACCCAGGATTTTGAGAATCTCATCTGTGAAGTGACAAGTAACATCTGGCATTTTGTTAGAAGACTAGAAAATTAAGCACTTCGAAAATAATTCTTGCTAGTTTAGAAGGGGATTGTCTTGTCTGAAGTACTTCCTCCTGTCAGACCAAGCTTAATTTCTTCTTGCCTTTCTGCTCTTCTGATACTTAACTGCTGTTAATTCATATGATTTAAAATATCTTTGAGGAATTGCAAGTTCATGAAGGAAATGCGGACTTCCTGCTACCAGAATACCGCAGCATTTTGGAAGAGGCAGAGCAGCTGCTTGAGGAATACAAGAGACAACCTGCACATCTCGAGAGACTTTATGGTTTGTTGATCAATCCAACATTTTATTTAAATGCAGCTTAATGTTCAGAGAGCACGCTGGATGTGACTGAAATAGTTACAAAGTCGGTATTAGAGGAGTTGAAATAATGTGATAAGTGGGTACGCTTGGGTAGCTTCAGGACAACAGTAGGTATGTAAGTATAAATGTCTGTCTGGTCGTACAGCTAAGGCTGCGTATTTATGCAGATTTTATTGATCATAAAAATCTGCAGTTCAAGGTGAGGCAGTAAAACCTAGCACGTCCTGAAAATGGTCTGTATGCTACTACAGACCTTGAGTAACTCTCCAAAGTTTCTCCAGAATTGTTCACCTGAGAACATTTAAAATTGATTTGGCATCACAGGCATGTCACTGAGATTGAAAATACCAGAATTACTT